>BGPR01017960.1:0-19779 GCA_013235015.1 Araneus ventricosus | reverse complement strand
TGATACCTTAAAGA
This sequence comes from Araneus ventricosus, assembly GCA_013235015.1. Taxonomy (NCBI): domain Eukaryota; kingdom Metazoa; phylum Arthropoda; class Arachnida; order Araneae; family Araneidae; genus Araneus; species Araneus ventricosus. The sequence goes on along the minus strand of BGPR01017960.1, from coordinate 19,765 downwards.
GCGCAATTAAGAGCTCCAAAAATTAATAGATGAGAGGCGAAGAAGAAAAAGATGAAAGCTCATCTACCGAGTAGGCATTTCCCGACTGCAAGTGTCGGAGTTTTTTGAGTTATTTTTAGTGGCAACAAGCAACATCCTTGGCCGGAGACCAAACGACATTGTTTGGAGATTCAGACGACAAGTCGTCTTTTGACTTGGCTCCCCATTGTGACGAGGAAGGACATTGCTACCTCCTCCGGGCACCTGAACCTTTTTGTCATGTGCCATCAGCACCAACGGAGAACTAATGAATAGCCCTCATCAAACATCCAGATGACGGGGGAACATTTTACAGATTTTGATTGACGAAAAAAACCGATATCTATCAGGAAAACCGTCATCAGAGTTGTTTTTGAAACTATTACTCGTTTCCCGAAAGCTTCAAAATCGTAGTTTTTCATTAGTAGTTGCTATTCCAAATTCTAAAATTATGGGTACTGTCCACTGCGAGAGGTGAAATTACAAAAAGAGGAATGCAAAAGGAGAGCAGGAGTTTTGAGAGGGAAAAAGAGACGAATTATTGCAACCAAATAAAGAAGCTGCATTTTGAAAATATAAGAAAAGATCATTCTTAAAAATTTAGTAAATACACAAAAAGTACTTTAATATTAAGTACTATCTGCGTGGCCCGGAGTTGCACGGGCTATCTCGAATAACATTATATTTCCTAGTGGAGAGAAGCGAGGTCACATGTGGCCTCGAAATCCATATTTTTTTCATATGCCCACCTCCATTTTTTAAACAAATATTGTCACTTTCTTTCCCTAACAAACGTTACAAAGTTAAACACAGTGACACAAAAAAAGAAAGTAAAAGAAAATGCCTTTTTCCTATTTTTTTATAAATCAAAACATGGAAATCGACTTAAAAAAAGAAAACCTTTTATACAAACCCAGGTTTTGTTAAATAAATTTTTTTAAAAGCAAGAACACCAGATGTGAAAAATTAATAATAGGAAAAAAGAAAATTGCCTATGCTCAATAGATGCCAACACATGACCTTATATAACAGTAAAGTTAAGAAATAAAGCATTGTAAGAAAAAAAAAACACTGAATATGCGAGGCAGAAACACACACTCATTTCCAAATCCACCACAGAGGTAGAGTGTATTGGATTCGTTAACCCCTTTTTAAAAAGGAAAGTAGCACGAGTAGAACTAATACAGAAAAGTGAGTTCGAAATAAAAGAGATTGACCACTGGTTTAATGAGAAAACTTTATTCGAAATACCATTTAGTGAATTCAGATTTATATTTAATTTTATACATTTAAGTTGCTCGAGAATGTCTAAATTCGTGCGTGTATATTTATAAATATCTCTTAAAATCGCTCTCATAATCATCCGTAGAATTTATATGGCCAGATATGGCAACAGCAGCAGAAGTGAACATAGTTAATAAAACTTTCTGTTAGTTCATCCAGAGAAATAGGAACTGTCAACTAGAAATAAAACTGAAGTTTAAAGAATATTGGAAGAGGGTGCAAGGAAATTTTAATCTTAAAATGTTAGAATAAAATGTTACAATGGACAATGTTAAGTAATCCGTTAGGAAACTATGAAAGTATAATTATAGTATTTTAATTTTCAACTTTCTATAGGCTACAAGAAAAGACATGTCAAAAGCACATAGCCAAAATTGAACATTAGTGTGATATCTAACATATCCCCTTCCAGAACTGGCCATGCAGATTTTAACAAAGGGACAAGGGTCAGGACGAGGTTTACTGTTTAAGAGTAAGACGATTTATGTAAAGTTATTAATATTTGACTGTAAACTATAGAACTATATCATGTTTCTTGTACTTTTTCTGTAACGTCTTCTTCTCTTATGGATGAAGAAGAAAATGGATTTATATAGATGAAAAGGGCAAATCACAGTATATACTAGATATAATATAACACATAGTCTAATAACGTAAACACAAGCAAAACAAATTTTCGCAACGATAATATTCTATAGTATTTATTTATTTTTACCAATGCTTATATTTGGTTATCTTTGACTTTGTAACCAGCAGGATAACCCCTTACAGGAGGTGGACTATCATTGCTTCCAACATGAAGAGGGACACAAACCTTTGCAAAGAGTAACTTTTAAAAAGTAACCAGTATCCACAATCTTCGCACAGTTCTTCACCCAATTTTCTGCAATGTCAATTAGGAATATATTGTGGACCAAACTACAACTTCCTCTTTGGAACTGATTGCAGCATATTTCAACTCCAAGCCTTTCTTATCATCAGATAGCTTATCATCTTCAATGATTTTTTTCCTTTTTCATAATTGCATGTATTCAAACTAAATAAGGATATTCTGAGCAAAAATATGTGCAACTGATTCACCATCGCTATGATAGATTGTCCAAAACTCCTGATCTTTTAGACACAAACCCACGCGTTGCTTTTGAATCGTGCAGTCTAACTCACTAACCTTGCCAAAGTACAAGGTTGCCTAGGATTTGTATAATCACTCTTTGTTGCATGGAAAACGGCAGAAAAGAAGTTTGTTGTTTTAGTTGGATGCGTTATTTGCATAGCTGGCATGATTCCAATTATTATGCACCATAGGCTCGTGTTTGCATATTTTCATCGAAAATCATCGTGCTTCTGACTGAGAGCGCTTGGGCTTCCTGTCGGAAAATTCGCAGTCTGATTCTCGGAGGAAGCAGATGTTTTATGAAAGTAATTATTATTATTTATTTATTTATTCATCATTTTTAATTTTATTTTTTGAAAAATATTCCCACGTTTGCAAAGAAATTATTACTGTTACTAATTTTAATATGTTTTCTTAAAAAATCAATCTTTTTTAAATTTGTTTGAATAACTGGCATGATAACAATTATTAAGCACCATACACTCGTGTTTGCATGTTTTCATCGAAAATCGTCGTACTTCTGACTGAGAGCGCTTGGGCTTCCTGTTGGAAAATTCGCAGTCGGATTCATAGAGAAAGTAGATATTTTATTGATTTCTATGAAAGCAATTATTATTATTTATTTATTATTTATTTATTATCTTATTTATTATTTATTTATTATCTTATTTATTATTTATTTATTTATCTTTTTTCCTTTTTATTTTTTGAAAAAATATTCTAACTTCTGAAAGAAAATATTTGTGTACTTACTTTAATATCTTTTCCTAAAAATTAAATCTTTTTAAATTTATCTGATTTGTGATATTAATGTTTCTTTATGAAATGCATCCAATTTTGTAGACTCATATTTCAATGGAAACGCAATTTACTAATTAATTTGTACCAAGTAGTTAAATATGAAAATTGTTACGCCAAATTTTGTTAAATTGGTAGCCATACAAATACAGGAATTTTAAAGAATTGTATTCATATTTCAAGTAAATATATAAAATACAAAAGCAGCAAATAGTAGAAAAAGTAATGAATAATGATCACTAGCAACTAATTATATGTACTATTCACTTTCTTCGTATTTCAGGGGAAAAAACCCTTCGCGAATTTCTTTAATCCATTTTTCAGGATAACTTCAGATGGAATAACTTTCTTAACTTTTATAGCCCATATTACACGGTGAATGCTTCCAATCTAGTATCATAAGTCGTTTATTCCAACAAAATATTATTGTAAAATGCGCTTTTTGTATAAAATGCATTATTAATGCTGTATACAATTTTTGGTGACTGTATATAACAAGCATTATTTATGAAGTTTGTTTTATATATAAAATATATGATAGGATTTGTGTGAAAAGTACTTCATAGATGAAATATGTGCATATTATGTGTAAAATGTATTCTTCGGAAATAATTTAATATTTTGCTACCTTAGACTAAAAACATTTTTCCTTGATAATATGAATAAAGGAATTTAAAAAAGAATTTCGAACACAATTCAATAAAATTACAAAAAAAACCTGATATTCTCAAATGAAATATGATGAAAATTATCAAAAAAGAAGTCAATAAAACGACATCGTAAAATTTTTTCTCAGTATATACAATCGCGAAGAGTATTATAAATGTGCTAGTGGATCTGTTTTCCCTAACATGTATATTCAAAGGCTTTTACAACATAGTGTCATTCGCTCGAAAAGTCCTTGGCAGCATATTCGGAACATTCTTTTGTGCCGCCCAAACAACATCTAAGAAAAACTTTACCTTCAATTCGATATGTTTTTTTATCATCCGACCTTCATCCAGATTCAAAAGTGGGGCTCTGCTTGAAAATAAATATTGCAACAAGTGGTGCTGTTTTTTGCCCTTAATAGTGTGATTCATAGAGAAAGGGGCCAATGAATTTGCTAATAATTCCGGAATCGTTGCATGTAAGTGAATAGAGCGGAGTCAGTTCATGTTCACGTAAAGCACGTCAAATGCCCAGAGCCAATTATTTTCTATTCCACAGTGAGATCGCACTCTGTTTCAAGACATTAATCACGTTAATGCCTTGTTATAGAGTATGAAATCGAAGTATTCATTATTTAAATGAATAATACATGAGCAGCCCGATAGTTTGTAGCAAAATTTATCGAAGAATTTTGCGCTGCACGAAATTATCAAAAATCTGTGGAATAGGATGTTGCTCAATGTGGTGTCAAAGGATATCGACTAATTATTCTTAAACCAGATATGACACACCACAGGCTGCCTTCTTTTGGGTACAGCCTGGATTCCTTGATATCATGAGATTTTTCAGATGCCCAGGCCAGCCCTGGATTTGGCCATCTGGAAGTGATGGAGCATTTACATATCCCGAAAGACGGAGCCATGTTTTACCACCAAACCAAGTGATATCCGAAATTTAGGGATTGTCGCGCACGCACAAATTTTACCATTTGCTGGACCATCTCCCCACCATTTAACTCGCCGATGTCGGCGGATAGTTACGACCGTGACATCATAGTCACATGACAAACGGAACTGCCACTAGCATCTTACTGCACGTTGCCTGATGATGTGATGTGACGACACGTCCTTCTGGGACGTGCAAAGGACTCGAATATTGATTCATTTGATGCGGCGCACTTGACGTGTGTTATGTGAGCACAACGCCGGGACAAAACAGGAAGTCAGAAACCTGGCCAGTAAAGCAGTACAAACCTTCAAGACCTGGACCGACAAGCACAAAGTTGAAATTTCACTGGCAAAACTATCTCCATATAAACAAGAATAAATCAAGATCAATATGGCACTCAGGAATTAACTGAGGACAAAACAGCATAAAAAGAGCCTCAGTAATAAAATATTTGGGAGTATTGATCGATGATAAGCTTAACTTCGCGGCACATCTTTCAGCAATAAAGAACAAGTCCTTGATCCTTCACCAAGAGCTCAAGAATGTAGCCGGAACAAGCTGGGGACTCAGTAAGAACATCAGAAGACAGCTGTATGTAACGGTGATGGAAAGGGTCATTCTCTATGCCTCAGCAGCGTGGGCCCACAACATCACTGCCAGACAACAGAAAATCCTGTCTTCTGTTCAAAGAAAGTTTCTGCTCAATATCACAGGGGCGTACAACAGCACCCCAAAGGCGGTTCTCCAGGTCATAGAAGGTCTGATGCCTCTTCACATTAAAGTCAAAATGCAATCGACACTGGTAAGGGTAAGCCGCCTGGGTAGAAATTGCGATTACGAAGGTATCCACTTCGACCATGAAAGCCATGAGCAGCCATTACCACCATCAATAATACACCCTGCACTTTGTAGCCTGGAAAACAGAATCTCACGTGAGGGACAAGGTGCTTCCAACAGAACGCCATTTGGAGTATACACAGATGGTTCAAAAATAAATGAACCGTCACTAAAACCTGGAAGGCCAAGCTCAGCCCAGCCAATACTGTGTTCCAAGCAGAAATGTTAGCTTCAAAGCAGCCATCGAGTGGGCCAACACTGCAAACGAAGAAGTCAACATCTGGAGCGACAACAAGTCTAACCTCCAAGCTCTTAAATCCTTTTATGTAAAGAGCAAAATCATTCAAGAGGAACAAATGACCCTTCTAGGAAATGCCAGAATCAGGCTCGGCTGGGTTAAAGCACACATAGACATAAAAGGCAATGAAATAGCAGATATCTTTGCGAAGGATTTAACCATGGATGGAATACCAGCCAACCATCCATTCCAAAAAGTTACCTAAAGAACCAATTATTATAGCTCTCCCTCTCGCGTTGGCAAGCTGAGTGGGATAATGGTGAGACTGGCAGATCGGTTTACAGCATTGTACCGAAAATATCAAACAAACAGCTGTACTGGTCCAGAGAATGCATCAAATTCGACACTGGCTACGGGCCCTTCCCCAGCTACCTCAAGAGATTCTGTCTCCATTCTACAGACTACTGCGGATGTGGGGAAATAGGAAATCCCCTACACTACGCAACGAAATGCCCATTTACTTTATCATATCACCACAAGGAACCAAGCCCACAATTCATAGTCCATTGGTGGAAGAGCGCCCCATCCATTAAACTCTGAAGACAAAATATAGATCATTTAATCAAATTACTAGCGACTAACGAAGACCTAATTACAAGTCAAAATACAACACCGTCACATACTCCAGCCTAGAAATAGATACTTCCAAAGATTCACCTCCCCTGAACTAGAAATTCGATGAATACCCAGTTGAGAAGCAGAACACACTAGCTTAAGAACAGAAGCCAGCCAACATCAAATCATCCGTAATTCATTCGAAAAATTCACCCTTCACATCACTGCCAACCCTGGAGTAACAATTCCAGAGATCCTTAAGTAAGAAGACGGAACAAAAAAAAAATTATTTGGATGGTTGCGACAATATGGTCCTCAATATAACCGGTTGTAATACATTATTAATTCTTCTTTATCGTCGCATCGAACAACACTAACAGTCCCGAATCATGGAGCTGCAACTGTATGAAACAATGTAACTAAAGGAAGCATTCTACCCTTTCACTGCACTCATATGATAACTCCTCTCGTATATATTTTATATTATACTCGGATTGTAACCCTCTATGTACTCTTCATCATATTCTTCTTTGTTCATGTATAATTAGGTTCCCTTTTATGTGTTTTTATATCTCATGATGTATTTTTCGGGGGCTTTTTCTTTTTAATAAAGTTTCACACATACCCATCCAACCGACAGGGAGCCGTTTAGGCTCCGAGTTCGGGGATATGCTGTGGTGTTGTGTTATATTATGTGAGCTCAAGGGCTGGATTTACACAGTTCTACGCCCTAAGCCGAAACTTATTCTGCGCCCCTTCCCTCTCAAAAAAGTTAATATGTAATTTTCAATTATATATGCAATGTAACCGCACTGCTTTCCGAGCTCGCCCCCTAGCTGCCGTTGGAGAAGACGGCCAGTCCATGTTCTGGAGTCGACGATTAAGCATGGTGTTCTGCCCCGATGATTGTATATTTTATATGTCCTGAAGTGTTTTGTCCTTAATTGTTTGTCCCTGTATGTTGTGTCTTTTGGTGTTTGATTAAAAGTGTTTAAATGAATCAAGACCCTTTCTTTGAACGTCTACTGTTATCCCTAGCAGGAATTAAATTATGGCGCCCAAATGGTTAAAACAATGGATTTTTTTAAAATATACAAGCATTTAACACAATCTTTGTAATCTTTGAATCACATTAAATTTTTAATGTGATTCAAATCCATCAAATTTTTTAATTCGAAATTACACAACTTATGAAATAGCATAATAATAATGCCTACAAAAATACTCCATTTCCTGAAATCGTCTGAAATGCATATTAGACTTCTTCGTTCACGTTTTATCCGTGAATAGGTTTGAAGGGTCATTGAGGTAGGCAGATCTCTTTAAATCTCTTTCATCGCAAATAAGTTCAAAGCCAAGAGACGATGAAATCCACAGAAGACAAAAAATGTATAGCTCAATATGTTGAATGGAACGATTGTAAATTTCAAAAACCGTTCTATATGGACTTTTGAAAATAACACTGAAAAATGCGTAAGTATTTGGTTGTTATTTCTTTGCACATGCAACCCCCCCCCCCCTCTGCGCCTTAGGCCATGGCCCAGGTTGGCCCTATGGGAAATCTGGCCCTGTGTCAGCATGAACTGGCTTCATTTTTTCGGTTACAGTGTCGTTAAATATAGCGGGTTGAATATTTATGAACCAGCCTGTAGTTCAGAAAAAGTCACCGATTCAATAATAAGAAAAAAATGCTATTAAGCATTGTTCTCCAAATAGTTTTTAATGCTGTCTTTTGTAAGCCCTTTTATCCTTGAGGTCTAAAAATGTTTAATTCGGACTGTATTGGTTATTGCTAAAATATAGTTTCTCATTTGTTCAGATGTGTGAACAGTGTTTAGTATAATTAATTCGTCGGTAAATGGGAACATCTCAAAAGGCATAGACTTAAAATGCTGTAGAACCCATTTATTTTTAAACTGAATGTGAAAAAAAAACTATGTGCGGTAAAGAAAAATTTGAAATTTCTTTTTCTTGAGTCTTTAGAAAATAGAATATTTTGCAACAACAATAAATTTCTCTTTTAACATTTTCAATAATCGGAAACAAAAGTTTAATTTTTATATACAAAATTATATTTTAAAGATCATCTCAGAAGCATATTCATTTAGTAAAAAATAATTTAGATTGGCTAGTTGTGATTGGTCTTCAGCTGCAATTTAACTGCAGAAAATAAATGGATTGTCCCAAATAGTAACTGGAATCTCATAGTTCTTAATTGAATTAATGATTCCTATGTTTTGATCATTTTATATTTATTTATTTTTTGGAGATGAAGACTTGACTTTGATGTCTTAATTCTGTAGTAAATAAATGAAAATCCTACTTGAAATAGTTCCATTTTTTAAACAGATTTTTAATTTCTTTCATTTAAATTCAAACGTTGTATGCTTTTTGTTCATTTATAGTAAAATTTTACTTTGTTTTAAGTGGTTAAATGTATTATCATTTAACATTTAACTCAAGCTTTGATTTGAATTTCTGGGTTCGAGGTATAAAAAGACTACGTCTGAGATTTCAAAATCTGGAGAAGTTAATGATATGAACAGGATCACGTGCAGTTAGCTCATCAAGACTCAACCATGAATACTGGAACCACAATCACCAATCCCTTGGCTGCGTTTCTTTAAAACTATTTTATGAACATTCAGAAGAAAAAAATTATCTCGAAAGATTTCATTTACGATGTTTTTTCAGTTGCAATGTCTTTTCTCACTTCAACCAAAAATATTTCGCCATGCTTGAGGAAACCGTGGAACGAAACGCTGAGAGGCTCCAGTTCTAAGTGAAGCATCCGTCAAGTTTTCTCATCTTCAAACTCATAAATAGAATCTAAAAATAGAAACTTACCCCCATGATTACTTTCCGTTCAGTGTGATATTTATAAAGATAACTTCATAATTCACAACAGTCCTCGAAATTACACTGAAAAGACAGATTTTGCAGGGAAAACACGGCGTTAAGTTTTTCATCTCGGTATTGATAAATCGAGAGCCAAACCTTATCAGAATTGTAGGTTCTCCTGTGGAGAGCAGCTTGTTAACTAAGTGCCGGATATTGAAGCACCTCTCAGGGACTTCGCAGTTAAGTGCAGAATGCTGTTTAAGATAAATGTGTATGTGAACCACACGCAAGATGAGAGGGGTTTTTTTTAATATATAATTCTAAAAAGTGAATGGGGAACAAAAGAAAATATGTTTATAGTTCATTTATTTTAGAATTGTTTATGAAATTATATGAACTACAGCTTGAGCCAAAAATGTACTCAAAATATTATATTACCAGAAGTAATGATTTTAGTAATAAAAGGAAGCTTTTTGATTGTTAGAGTAATTCTGCAATTCGGTTTTAATGTTAAAAAAATTACAAAATACAACATTTATTACGTTTAAAATAATACATGTTGTTTTATTTTAAATGTAAAAATAGAAGTATGTAGATGCAGAGATTGGTAAATTTTTACTACCATATATTCAGCAGTAACTCAACTCAAGCCTTATTAATGCAGCATTAACACAGCGTAGATTATTATTAAGTCTTTGACTTGACTTAAATCACGTTTAGTAAAATGTTATTATATCTAGCAAGTTTTTTCTTTTTGATTTGATAGTTATTTATTGTTCCAGCTTTCGATTCTCCTTGACGAAAATTCAGAAAAATTTCACATCATTCTCATAGCATAAGGAGATGCTGACTTCGAAACTCTAAGGGAGTAATTTCTATTGCTATTACGAAAAATTGGGGTAAAATGAGATCTTATTCAGAATATTTTGGAATTGTCGCCGTCTTTCACTATTTTAGTCGGGAGAAATCGTGAAGCGTATTGACAATATGACGAATAAATCAGAAAACTTTTAAACGATTAGTAGTAGTCGAGTTTCAGTCTTAAAGCAGATAAAAATAATTTCTACAGACATCGAAAATAATACCAAAACACAGGAATGGCTTGCTGCCAGTTTCAAGTAAACACATATTAATTTGCCTCATTTAATTTAGTTATAAAATCGATCTAATGTATGATATACAAAATGATAAGTTGGGATAATTTGGATGAAGAAATTATTTCCATAGCTAAAACATAAGTAATTTTCTAAAAATTTTCAACTTCGCGCTTAAAATGGAAAGTTAGACTGGCACTGTATCCTGTTAGAAAATAAGGAAAAAAAATTCTTCTTTAACACAGCGATTTAGCAGGTACTTCTCAACGAAAAAAAAACCTCCAATGCTTACGGTTGTAACGGTTCTGATGCAATGTGGGTTTCGGTAAGATTTCGAGGTGAGGGTAGGTGATAGAGTATTTAAAAAACTTCCGCTTTAATGACAAAGAATATCGAGAAATTTTTGAATAATTTTTTTCGGTTGCATTCGTACACACTTTGGGATCCGTCTTCCTTGCTGTAGTAAACGGATGCATCTTTGAGCAACTTTATTACTGTTTACTTTCTGTGAAGAATGATCAGTTTTCGATATGCCATCTTATGGCCTAGAACTGGATCCTATAAAATACGTGGTGAATATACTCGAAATGGCATTATCAAAATGTATTTTACAGTAGGTACGATTATGCAAAACATATGAAAAATGTCATTTTATCTAGATAGAAAGAGGAAATGATTCTATGAAGTTTAGCCGCATTAATTTTCTGTTTTGAAGTAACATGAGGCTATTTTGGGGCAGACATCGCAATATTTAACCGTGATCAGATGACGAGGACGACACCTGTGCCGGCTCCTCCTTCTTAGAGACAGAAAAACTATTGGAAGTTATATCAAGAACTAACTGATGTTTTAGCAGGGAGAAAAAATTTCACTCTGATGAAACTTTAGAACTGTTTCTTGAATGAACCTACAATTCGAAGGAGCAGCTCTTGCTATTTTGCCTTTCACCATCGAAAAACAAAAAGAGGGGGCGAAGAAGTTTTCTTATTTCAATCTTTATCTATTTATTTAGCTTTATAGTTTTATGCATTTTAATGTGTGTCCGTTTCAGTATTCATCTGGCATTTCCTTAAGACTAAAACAGGGGGAAAATAGAGGAAACTTTCCTCATAAGCTGTAAGAGGGCATCTTCTGACAGCTTATTTTTCAATCTGAGCAAAGAATCTCGTTTGAGCGAGACAGTTATGACACTTAACGACAGCCATTATCTCACCTGAGACGTGGGCGTGACACTCCTCGTCCCGCCCCCTGACTGACGCAAAGAATCGTTCTCCGCTTCTGCTCGTGCCAGAGCTTCTTTCAGCTCCTTCACTTCTTTTCCCAAGCTGGTGGTGAGGTTGCGAGCAAGGCTCAGTTCTTTTTCCAACTCCTTGAACTTACTTCTGTCCACGTCCTGACGCACAGCCGCCTGATATTCACGCAGCTGGAAAAAAAATTGCTTTAGATTGTGGAAAAGAAATGAGTTGTGTGTATGACCAAAATCATGCACACATTTTTGCATTCTGTTTTGAGTATTAATGTGCGCACGGTATCTTTTCGTACTAAATCGAGAGTGCTCTACAACTTTCTGATTGACTCTTTTCTCGTATCTTTCACCGTTTACGAGATAGGACCGCTAATTCCAAAATTTGCCGATAGATGGCGTTGTAAAACGTCTCATCGAGCAGCGCATAGCCTTTTCACTATACCTAGGCACCAACTTTATGGCATAAGCTGTCACCGTTTAGAAGTTAAGGTGTAATGGATATAAGTGGGAACCCTGTATTACGATATCTCCACAATGTTGCCACGATATTCTGAATACCACTCAACATCGTAAAGATATCGTTTGAATGTTGTAGAGCATCTTGGACTTATAGGGATGGATTCTGGAAGGTTCAGTGCCAATAATTGATGGTAATCCTATTCGACTCTTAAAATTGCCGAATAAGAGCCAAATTGAAAAATAGTTATTCCCTGAAAGCAATCAAATTCGTGGTAAGATGAACGAATATTACTTTTGAAACAAGAATCAAGTGATTATCTCTTGAGATAATTTTTGAAATCTGATCAAAAATGAAGTTTCCAAGTCCTGTCATTATTTGTATATTGAACAGAGTAAATCGCCTTTAGTGTTAATAAAAAATCCTTAATTGTAGAAAGGCATTAATTTAATATAAAATACAGTCGGACCTCTATTTAACGAAGTCGCTAAATCCCGAAAAAAAGTTCGTTATATGGAAAATTCGTTAAATAGAGATTCACCTTCTAAAATACTTTAAATTCATAAACACTAAATATTATTAAAAAAAGTAATTAATCACACCTTTATTTTGTAAATTAATATCTATTTGTTTTATATATTTTACCCATCAAAAAGAAATCTGCTAGGAAAACAAGAATAAAACAAAACATTGTCCGGCAATACACTGTATTTTCAATTTAAAAAAAAATTATATTAAAATTAATGAATTTTAGCATTTCATCATACGAAGGTTTGTTTATTTCTGCATCATGATCATTTCCATCTTCATCATCTTCGTCTTCATCGCAATTCATTGCTGTATTGTTTTTATTTTTCACACTGTCCACTTCAAGACTGCCACATCCGCATCTTTATAGACACATGCTTTTAAACGTTTTGAACAAGAATTCGATGAATCATAATTTTGTATGTTATTACGATTTTTTTTATTATGGTTGATAAGCTGTTTGGAGAAATACCAAATTTTAAAGCAATATCCATTTTTTCACGCCTTTATCCACCTCATGAAGAATTAAATTTTTTTCTTTGATGCTCAAGCACTTTCGCTTTGACATTTTCCAGCTTCAAGGTCATCGATCACCATAAAATGTGTTAAAAGAAAGAATAAGTTTAAATTGTTTAGAAATATTTTGAGAAATAGGGAGAAAAAAAATATTGGGTCACAAGAAAAAGTTCGTTAAACAGATAATGCGCTTCGCTATTTGGAGGTTATTTTACGAAGAAATTCGGAAAATGTTCTTGGTTCCAAGAAAAAGTTGGCAAAATAGAGAAATTCGCAAAATAGAGGTTCGTTAAATAGAGGTCCGACTGTATATGCATATATATAATAAAAAAACACTGATCGAATACATTTGCAAAAGCAATACATAGATTAGCGTGAAATGGAAGATGCAGACACTCTCTAGAATACCTAAGACAAGTATGAAACATTGAACTCATTTTAATAAATACATATTTCCCCAAGACACAGTATAGAATGTCTAAACGTTATACAGGATTTGAAAAACTTTTCCATCAATGTACGAAAAACGCTTTTACTGAAACGATATATCTGGAAACAAATATAAGAGACAAAATTAAAATACGCAATATTTTCTGTATAAGCCGTAAATGACTAGTACCTAACCATTTGTTGCTAAAAGGTATACTAAAACGGCACTTTGATTTACATAACTAACTTGTATTTAATGCTAGATTTACGGAATCAGTCAGTTTGACTCATTCAACATTTTATTTCTTTGTACACAGAAAACTTAAAAATTATTGGTTACTTTTAATTGCGCAGTGAAATATATAAAAATATAAATTTCTCCCTCTGCCCACTATTTAATTTCGTATTATCGAATGTGGTACACCTATTTCAACTGTTACTCATATCAAATTATCAGTTTAATATCATTATCACTTAAATAAACATTTCAAGAAAAGACCTTATTTTCAAACTGGCCAAAGAATTAAAAGTTGGCTTGAGAGATGAAATGAATAATACTCCCTTTCCATTGTCGAAAATGCAAATACTGAGGTACGGAAGAATTGTCAAGTTCAAGCGTCATGCAATAGAAATAAATGAAGAACATTTGCGCTAAATGTTATAAAAATGCTTGCGGAAAATGTATTTATACTTCAAAAACAGAGTTTATGTAAAAAATGTTTTTAATAACGTTTCTCATAAAAAGTAATTTATTTAAATTGGATTAAAATTGTCTTTTTTTCATAAAACATCATTTTGATGCGAAAGTTAAACTGACTCATTTCTGTAAAAATAGGTAGAGAACTAACAGTCGTAAATCTAGTGTTAAAGGACATTAGTTTCAAGACCACCCACTAATACAAGTGTAATGCGTCTGAAATATTAAAATAAAACATACTTCAAGAAATTACACCTCAGTGTCATACATCGAAAGTAACATATAGGCAGGTGGGTGACAGAAAAATATGAACACCTTTGGATTAGAACATTTTTTCGAATATCTTCCGAAAGGCTGAATGGATTGTCCTTGAATTTCGATCATGGATAGAAGAGGCTTAAACACACATTTTACACTGAAGATTCGGATGAATTTTCCTTGAGCATCGAAGATGTAAAGAAGAGTCTTAAACTTATAATTTGTATTGAAGGTTCGATCAGGAGGGCATTTAGGGGACCGTCCAGAAACTGATGAAGACGAAAGGAGGTTTCAGCTCACCCCACTTCACAGAAAGTTGTAATGATTTGCAAAATTCATCAATGGTTTTGTTTTTTCATGCACGTTGCTTACGTGCATTTTCGTAAAAATAGCACGTATATTCTGGAAGATATAAAGGTTTTCTTAAAAAATCCCAAATTTTCCTGCGTGATTTTTGCTTATGACATGCAGAGTTTTCAACTAAATTATTTACTAAAAAGTAAAAAAAAATATTTGCCACAGATACTTATATTTCCTTAATAATACAAAGCATTTGCTTGAAATTTTAATGAGGTAAAGAACATTCGTGCTTCGCTAACGTATTGTCACATGCTCTGTAAGTTTTATATAATTTGGTTGAAAATTCTGCTTATATAAGCAAAAAACATGTGGGAAAATTTAAGATTTTTTAAGAAAACCTTTAAATCTCCCGAATATTCGTGCTATTTTTACGAAAACACATGTAAATTTTGCGCACTTCAAACAAAACCATTGATGGAAGTTGCAAATCATTATCAGCTTTCTGCGAAGCGGAGTAAGCCAAAATCCCCTTACGTTTTCATCAATTTCTCGTCAGTCCCCTAAATGCCCTACTGATCGAACCTTCAATGCAAATTATAAGTTTAAGCCTCTTCTTTACATCTTCTATGTTCAAGGAAAATCCATTCAGCCTTTAAGAAAATATTCGAAAAAATGTGTATATCTAAAGGTGTTCACATTTTTTTGTCAGCCATCTGTATATATTATACAGATTTAAATAGACTTTTAATATATTACACAAAATGTTGCATATGCATTTTTTCAATTCTCTAGAATTGGGACTTCTGTACGAGAACAAATTAAATGAATTTTAAAACCCAGTATAAGTTTTCTGTCCTTCAAGAGAACTAAATTAAATAAGTTAATTTCGTGCTCTTTCTTATTATGTTTGTTATTAAAGAATGAATTAAGCTCTTGTTTGCTAAATATATATTTTTAAATCATGAGATTTAAGATAAATGTTTTTAAATGTTATTGTTCTATTCTCAAGTAATAATTCCAACCGTTTCAACCAATAACCGACAGCGAGGTTCCAGAATCTTTCGCAACCTTGAAAAATGAAGTATGGAATGATGCATAATAATGATGATAAGTTATCCTGAATGAGCTCATTTTATTCAGAAATATATAACAGGTATAAATCGAAACATTAATTTTATATTTCCCTTCTTATGCATTCGATTTTAAGTAAGGATAAGAAAAGCAAATTGATAAGGCAAATTTCACCTTGTCATCTAAACTGTGCCTGTCCAACTCCAGAAGTTCACATTTCTTCTCTGCCTTTCTCAGCTTGAACTGCAAGACACGACAGTTCTTGTTGGCTGTTTCCAACTCCTTCTTCAGGCCACGGAACTCGGATGCTTGATCCTCTCGGAAGTTGTCGTGAAGTTCTTCCAGCTCTTGCTCAAGATCTCGCACCTGCACAAAAAAGACATGACCGGAGTGTGGTAGTTATTTATATATATATATATATATATATATAAGCTTTAAGATACGTTCCTAACTGTGGATTAGTTTTAGAGTATTTTAAAAACCGGGCTTTACATAAAGTTTGCAAAAGTTGAAATCCATTTTTATTTTCATCTTATTTATTCATTTTTAATAATTTTTTCAGATTCCGAAAAAAATATTTTAAAAAAGTATTAGTTACTTAACTAAGAAAGTAAAGATTTCGAAATAATTTGCAGATTCAATGTTCCAAATTTGGAACCCTTTCTTGTGATAGGTTATTTTTCTTCATTTACTAAGCCGACTCATAACTAACCAATGATTTCTTGTTTTTTTTTTATTTTTATCAGGTAGTTTAGTATTTCCTTATTTATTTTTTAGGATACGTTATTCATAATATCTTTCTTAAGTTTTTTTTAGATCAGTGATATATTTTATTTGTTTACATGTTTAAAAAATCATATTCTAATGATCTTTTATGGATACCTGATCTTATTTTATAAGAAAATTTTTTGAAGAGATATTCCCTTGAAGGAGAAGGGGAAGGACAAGAGACTATAGAAAATTCACCAAATGTTATCTTTAATTGAAAATGAGGTTTTCGCCTTTTCAGACACGATGATTCCCAAAAACAGCCCAAGAATCATCGAATTAGAAGAAATTGGAAGCTGAAAAAACTGCAACAAACTGCTGTTCATTAAAAAAGGATAAAAATTTTTAATAATCAAAAATTTCAAAAAAAGCTTGTTAATTTATCTCACAACATTCTTAATGATTGGATATAAGTTGCGTTTTCCTTCATTCCTTAAACCAGAAAGAAAGACAATAAAATGCATTAAGTGAAAGCATATCAATGGAAATTCGAAATTACGTGGATTTGATTATGCTAAAAAGCATATATTTGCAGCTGGTATTTTCGAAATGAATTCGTTAACCTCTGGCACGTTTGAGCAAATTGTGACGCTAAGAGAATAACATTTTTCACAAAAGTAACAAAGTTCTGCGAAGAGAGTCTCTTTATATAATCTGTGAGAAATATTAGGCAGCAAGTCCCCCAGCACACACACAAAGATGAAAATACATTCAGTTTGAAAGTTTCTCATTTTAAAAGTAATGTCCATATTTTATAGCAACTTTTCTATTCAACTAAACCATAAAGCCATAGAATGTGTACATTTGGTTCTTTTTCAAGTAATTATCCAAGGATAATTTTTCTGTAGCAAAATTTGCTTTTACTTTTCTTTCATAAACATTTCCTTACTGTGATGTTAAGAAATCCTTGGTTTTCCTCCTTTTTTTCTATTTGGCATCAAAATGAGATCTTCGGATTCATAACAAATTGCATTTCGTTAAACCTTCGATTAATTTGTAGCCTATTCTTTCTATATGAGAGTTGTATGTCAAATTGACTCATCTCCCTGTAGGACATACGCGTTTCACGCATAAGTATCTTATTTTTGGAGAAAGAGCACCCATGTGTTCCAAGTGTCACACTGATTTTACTGTTAATCACATTTTGATAGAATGCCCTTCTTTTAACACTCTCTTCATTCATCGTTTATAACCTTTGCAAGAGTTGGTGGCTGAGAAACACCGCCCAAGTATTTTTAACTTCTCAAAAGCCATTTGCTTTTTTCCTTGCATTTAACATTACTTAATTTGCTTTCCGTTTGCGTCCTTTCTAATTATTACCAAACAATTCTGTCAGCTGATTTACTTTCATATATGCATTTTTAGTTGCCCACGGCAATTTCGATTGGCTAAGATTTTGTATCGATATAACAGGACTTAGTTTTAACCAAACGCATGACGCAGTTTAGTCAAGGATGGTTCTTGCGCCAAATATACTTAAAAGGTCCACATAAACGTTAACTATCATTTCTCATTCCTTTCAAGTTCACGAATTGAAAATGGCTACGTAATTAAAACAGATCGATTACAATTTTATGGAATTAGTAAATTAACTATTTCGTTTTAAACATAACATTTTTGGAGGTGCTGTTTTTTATTTTAATGTAGAATGCTTCAAAGAGAGAGAAACTGAATTAATTCAGCATTGTAACTCAATTTTTTTTTCTTGGTCCAAGTCCAGGATTACTCAGAGAAGATCCCACCTACACATGGCCCACTGTCGGCGAGTTTCATGCCCCTGTCTACCTGGCTTTAGCTCAAAGCAATAAGAGCTTGCTCTCTGAGCTTTATGAGTTATAACTTATTTTTTATCTTCCTTAATAAATGACGTAGATACCCTTTCCTGCGCAAGGGTGGATGAAGTTCCAACGAAAGTGAAGCTTTTAAATTTTAAGAAGATGCGTGCTATTTTTTTATGTGAAAGGATATTAGGCGTTACATAAGCTCATCATTTATGTGGAAACGAATGATCAACAGTTTACGTGAATGCATCTTCAAGGAAATGTATATATAACCTCTTTGTTTATATGGGTTTCGGATCTGATAGTGATGCATTTCACTCATCCGGAAGCACTTGCCAACAAGGCTGTCTCTGGGTTGTTGGCCACCGAAGCAATAATAAATAAAAACGAGACAGTTGCCCCCTTTTCTTAATTAGCTTAAACCGGAGGTTCGCAAAGATTAAAATTTATTTACTTTTTATCATATCAATACAATAATTATTAATTATATTTTAATTGAGAAATGATAAATTTCAAAAAACTTTTTCCTTCACATAAATCACTAAATCCGAACCTGCACAAAGCGCCCCTTGGGTGTAAGTTAACGTAACAGAAAAAAGGATGTCGAAGGCACGATAAAAAAGAAAAAATAATAAATAACAAATAAAAGCAACTAATATTTAAATCAGAATATGAAAAGATAAAATCTATGTATATAAAAATAAAATTTCATCCTTAAAAATTATTTAATAGAAATCCGTAACATGATGGATATTTAGATATAAATTGTTTAAGATTCTAAAATTCAACAAAAATTATTGAACATTTGGAGATTAAAAACTGAGACCAAATTTTTTTGGTCCAAAAAAATATTGCGAGCAGCTAACACAAAGAACATCATGCTCGACAACTTTTATATTTTTATAAGGATTTTATATGTGCACACATAACTTAAGAAAAGCACAAGGACACCTACTTCCTTCTTAATTTCCTCGTTCTCTTCCATCAGTTCTTCGCACAAAGCTTCAGATTGGGCCAATTTTATTTTCATCGTTTCCATGTTAACTTTCAACGCTTTGTCCGCTGCAGCTTCCTGCTTCTTCGACAGCTCCTGTTTCAACCTGTTCAACTCATCCTTCAGCTCTTTGGACTCTTGCTCTTTCTTTTTGGACTCTTGCTCCTTTTTCTTGAATTCCTGCTTGCTGTCCATCAGTTCCTGCTTGAGCTTCTTGTTCTCGGTCTTCACTTCCTCTTGGGAGGACTGCATCTCCATCAGCTTGTTCCTCATCTTGGTCAG
>BGPR01017959.1:11822-31602 GCA_013235015.1 Araneus ventricosus | reverse complement strand
CTGACCAAGATGAGGAACAAGCTGATGGAGATGCAGTCCTCCCAAGAGGAAGTGAAGACCGAGAACAAGAAGCTCAAGCAGGAACTGATGGACAGCAAGCAGGAATTCAAGAAAAAGGAGCAAGAGTCCAAAAAGAAAGAGCAAGAGTCCAAAGAGCTGAAGGATGAGTTGAACAGGTTGAAACAGGAGCTGTCGAAGAAGCAGGAAGCTGCAGCGGACAAAGCGTTGAAAGTTAACATGGAAACGATGAAAATAAAATTGGCCCAATCTGAAGCTTTGTGCGAAGAACTGATGGAAGAGAACGAGGAAATTAAGAAGGAAGTAGGTGTCCTTGTGCTTTTCTTAAGTTATGTGTGCACATATAAAATCCTTATAAAAATATAAAAGTTGTCGAGCATGATGTTCTTTGTGTTAGCTGCTCGCAATATTTTTTTGGACCAAAAAAATTTGGTCTCAGTTTTTAATCTCCAAATGTTCAATAATTTTTGTTGAATTTTAGAATCTTAAACAATTTATATCTAAATATCCATCATGTTACGGATTTCTATTAAATAATTTTTAAGGATGAAATTTTATTTTTATATACATAGATTTTATCTTTTCATATTCTGATTTAAATATTAGTTGCTTTTATTTGTTATTTATTATTTTTTCTTTTTTATCGTGCCTTCGACATCCTTTTTTCTGTTACGTTAACTTACACCCAAGGGGCGCTTTGTGCAGGTTCGGATTTAGTGATTTATGTGAAGGAAAAAGTTTTTTGAAATTTATCATTTCTCAATTAAAATATAATTAATAATTATTGTATTGATATGATAAAAAGTAAATAAATTTTAATCTTTGCGAACCTCCGGTTTAAGCTAATTAAGAAAAGGGGGCAACTGTCTCGTTTTTATTTATTATTGCTTCGGTGGCCAACAACCCAGAGACAGCCTTGTTGGCAAGTGCTTCCGGATGAGTGAAATGCATCACTATCAGATCCGAAACCCATATAAACAAAGAGGTTATATATACATTTCCTTGAAGATGCATTCACGTAAACTGTTGATCATTCGTTTCCACATAAATGATGAGCTTATGTAACGCCTAATATCCTTTCACATAAAAAAATAGCACGCATCTTCTTAAAATTTAAAAGCTTCACTTTCGTTGGAACTTCATCCACCCTTGCGCAGGAAAGGGTATCTACGTCATTTATTAAGGAAGATAAAAAATAAGTTATAACTCATAAAGCTCAGAGAGCAAGCTCTTATTGCTTTGAGCTAAAGCCAGGTAGACAGGGGCATGAAACTCGCCGACAGTGGGCCATGTGTAGGTGGGATCTTCTCTGAGTAATCCTGGACTTGGACCAAGAAAAAAAAATTGAGTTACAATGCTGAATTAATTCAGTTTCTCTCTCTTTGAAGCATTCTACATTAAAATAAAAAACAGCACCTCCAAAAATGTTATGTTTAAAACGAAATAGTTAATTTACTAATTCCATAAAATTGTAATCGATCTGTTTTAATTACGTAGCCATTTTCAATTCGTGAACTTGAAAGGAATGAGAAATGATAGTTAACGTTTATGTGGACCTTTTAAGTATATTTGGCGCAAGAACCATCCTTGACTAAACTGCGTCATGCGTTTGGTTAAAACTAAGTCCTGTTATATCGATACAAAATCTTAGCCAATCGAAATTGCCGTGGGCAACTAAAAATGCATATATGAAAGTAAATCAGCTGACAGAATTGTTTGGTAATAATTAGAAAGGACGCAAACGGAAAGCAAATTAAGTAATGTTAAATGCAAGGAAAAAAGCAAATGGCTTTTGAGAAGTTAAAAATACTTGGGCGGTGTTTCTCAGCCACCAACTCTTGCAAAGGTTATAAACGATGAATGAAGAGAGTGTTAAAAGAAGGGCATTCTATCAAAATGTGATTAACAGTAAAATCAGTGTGACACTTGGAACACATGGGTGCTCTTTCTCCAAAAATAAGATACTTATGCGTGAAACGCGTATGTCCTACAGGGAGATGAGTCAATTTGACATACAACTCTCATATAGAAAGAATAGGCTACAAATTAATCGAAGGTTTAACGAAATGCAATTTGTTATGAATCCGAAGATCTCATTTTGATGCCAAATAGAAAAAAAGGAGGAAAACCAAGGATTTCTTAACATCACAGTAAGGAAATGTTTATGAAAGAAAAGTAAAAGCAAATTTTGCTACAGAAAAATTATCCTTGGATAATTACTTGAAAAAGAACCAAATGTACACATTCTATGGCTTTATGGTTTAGTTGAATAGAAAAGTTGCTATAAAATATGGACATTACTTTTAAAATGAGAAACTTTCAAACTGAATGTATTTTCATCTTTGTGTGTGTGCTGGGGGACTTGCTGCCTAATATTTCTCACAGATTATATAAAGAGACTCTCTTCGCAGAACTTTGTTACTTTTGTGAAAAATGTTATTCTCTTAGCGTCACAATTTGCTCAAACGTGCCAGAGGTTAACGAATTCATTTCGAAAATACCAGCTGCAAATATATGCTTTTTAGCATAATCAAATCCACGTAATTTCGAATTTCCATTGATATGCTTTCACTTAATGCATTTTATTGTCTTTCTTTCTGGTTTAAGGAATGAAGGAAAACGCAACTTATATCCAATCATTAAGAATGTTGTGAGATAAATTAACAAGCTTTTTTTGAAATTTTTGATTATTAAAAATTTTTATCCTTTTTTAATGAACAGCAGTTTGTTGCAGTTTTTTCAGCTTCCAATTTCTTCTAATTCGATGATTCTTGGGCTGTTTTTGGGAATCATCGTGTCTGAAAAGGCGAAAACCTCATTTTCAATTAAAGATAACATTTGGTGAATTTTCTATAGTCTCTTGTCCTTCCCCTTCTCCTTCAAGGGAATATCTCTTCAAAAAATTTTCTTATAAAATAAGATCAGGTATCCATAAAAGATCATTAGAATATGATTTTTTAAACATGTAAACAAATAAAATATATCACTGATCTAAAAAAAACTTAAGAAAGATATTATGAATAACGTATCCTAAAAAATAAATAAGGAAATACTAAACTACCTGATAAAAATAAAAAAAAAACAAGAAATCATTGGTTAGTTATGAGTCGGCTTAGTAAATGAAGAAAAATAACCTATCACAAGAAAGGGTTCCAAATTTGGAACATTGAATCTGCAAATTATTTCGAAATCTTTACTTTCTTAGTTAAGTAACTAATACTTTTTTAAAATATTTTTTTCGGAATCTGAAAAAATTATTAAAAATGAATAAATAAGATGAAAATAAAAATGGATTTCAACTTTTGCAAACTTTATGTAAAGCCCGGTTTTTAAAATACTCTAAAACTAATCCACAGTTAGGAACGTATCTTAAAGCTTATATATATATATATATATATATATAAATAACTACCACACTCCGGTCATGTCTTTTTTGTGCAGGTGCGAGATCTTGAGCAAGAGCTGGAAGAACTTCACGACAACTTCCGAGAGGATCAAGCATCCGAGTTCCGTGGCCTGAAGAAGGAGTTGGAAACAGCCAACAAGAACTGTCGTGTCTTGCAGTTCAAGCTGAGAAAGGCAGAGAAGAAATGTGAACTTCTGGAGTTGGACAGGCACAGTTTAGATGACAAGGTGAAATTTGCCTTATCAATTTGCTTTTCTTATCCTTACTTAAAATCGAATGCATAAGAAGGGAAATATAAAATTAATGTTTCGATTTATACCTGTTATATATTTCTGAATAAAATGAGCTCATTCAGGATAACTTATCATCATTATTATGCATCATTCCATACTTCATTTTTCAAGGTTGCGAAAGATTCTGGAACCTCGCTGTCGGTTATTGGTTGAAACGGTTGGAATTATTACTTGAGAATAGAACAATAACATTTAAAAACATTTATCTTAAATCTCATGATTTAAAAATATATATTTAGCAAACAAGAGCTTAATTCATTCTTTAATAACAAACATAATAAGAAAGAGCACGAAATTAACTTATTTAATTTAGTTCTCTTGAAGGACAGAAAACTTATACTGGGTTTTAAAATTCATTTAATTTGTTCTCGTACAGAAGTCCCAATTCTAGAGAATTGAAAAAATGCATATGCAACATTTTGTGTAATATATTAAAAGTCTATTTAAATCTGTATAATATATACAGATGGCTGACAAAAAAATGTGAACACCTTTAGATATACACATTTTTTCGAATATTTTCTTAAAGGCTGAATGGATTTTCCTTGAACATAGAAGATGTAAAGAAGAGGCTTAAACTTATAATTTGCATTGAAGGTTCGATCAGTAGGGCATTTAGGGGACTGACGAGAAATTGATGAAAACGTAAGGGGATTTTGGCTTACTCCGCTTCGCAGAAAGCTGATAATGATTTGCAACTTCCATCAATGGTTTTGTTTGAAGTGCGCAAAATTTACATGTGTTTTCGTAAAAATAGCACGAATATTCGGGAGATTTAAAGGTTTTCTTAAAAAATCTTAAATTTTCCCACATGTTTTTTGCTTATATAAGCAGAATTTTCAACCAAATTATATAAAACTTACAGAGCATGTGACAATACGTTAGCGAAGCACGAATGTTCTTTACCTCATTAAAATTTCAAGCAAATGCTTTGTATTATTAAGGAAATATAAGTATCTGTGGCAAATATTTTTTTTTACTTTTTAGTAAATAATTTAGTTGAAAACTCTGCATGTCATAAGCAAAAATCACGCAGGAAAATTTGGGATTTTTTAAGAAAACCTTTATATCTTCCAGAATATACGTGCTATTTTTACGAAAATGCACGTAAGCAACGTGCATGAAAAAACAAAACCATTGATGAATTTTGCAAATCATTACAACTTTCTGTGAAGTGGGGTGAGCTGAAACCTCCTTTCGTCTTCATCAGTTTCTGGACGGTCCCCTAAATGCCCTCCTGATCGAACCTTCAATACAAATTATAAGTTTAAGACTCTTCTTTACATCTTCGATGCTCAAGGAAAATTCATCCGAATCTTCAGTGTAAAATGTGTGTTTAAGCCTCTTCTATCCATGATCGAAATTCAAGGACAATCCATTCAGCCTTTCGGAAGATATTCGAAAAAATGTTCTAATCCAAAGGTGTTCATATTTTTCTGTCACCCACCTGCCTATATGTTACTTTCGATGTATGACACTGAGGTGTAATTTCTTGAAGTATGTTTTATTTTAATATTTCAGACGCATTACACTTGTATTAGTGGGTGGTCTTGAAACTAATGTCCTTTAACACTAGATTTACGACTGTTAGTTCTCTACCTATTTTTACAGAAATGAGTCAGTTTAACTTTCGCATCAAAATGATGTTTTATGAAAAAAAGACAATTTTAATCCAATTTAAATAAATTACTTTTTATGAGAAACGTTATTAAAAACATTTTTTACATAAACTCTGTTTTTGAAGTATAAATACATTTTCCGCAAGCATTTTTATAACATTTAGCGCAAATGTTCTTCATTTATTTCTATTGCATGACGCTTGAACTTGACAATTCTTCCGTACCTCAGTATTTGCATTTTCGACAATGGAAAGGGAGTATTATTCATTTCATCTCTCAAGCCAACTTTTAATTCTTTGGCCAGTTTGAAAATAAGGTCTTTTCTTGAAATGTTTATTTAAGTGATAATGATATTAAACTGATAATTTGATATGAGTAACAGTTGAAATAGGTGTGCCACATTCGATAATACGAAATTAAATAGTGGGCAGAGGGAGAAATTTATATTTTTATATATTTCACTGCGCAATTAAAAGTAACCAATAATTTTTAAGTTTTCTGTGTACAAAGAAATAAAATGTTGAATGAGTCAAACTGACTGATTCCGTAAATCTAGCATTAAATACAAGTTAGTTATGTAAATCAAAGTGCCGTTTTAGTATACCTTTTAGCAACAAATGGTTAGGTACTAGTCATTTACGGCTTATACAGAAAATATTGCGTATTTTAATTTTGTCTCTTATATTTGTTTCCAGATATATCGTTTCAGTAAAAGCGTTTTTCGTACATTGATGGAAAAGTTTTTCAAATCCTGTATAACGTTTAGACATTCTATACTGTGTCTTGGGGAAATATGTATTTATTAAAATGAGTTCAATGTTTCATACTTGTCTTAGGTATTCTAGAGAGTGTCTGCATCTTCCATTTCACGCTAATCTATGTATTGCTTTTGCAAATGTATTCGATCAGTGTTTTTTTATTATATATATGCATATACAGTCGGACCTCTATTTAACGAACCTCTATTTTGCGAATTTCTCTATTTTGCCAACTTTTTCTTGGAACCAAGAACATTTTCCGAATTTCTTCGTAAAATAACCTCCAAATAGCGAAGCGCATTATCTGTTTAACGAACTTTTTCTTGTGACCCAATATTTTTTTTCTCCCTATTTCTCAAAATATTTCTAAACAATTTAAACTTATTCTTTCTTTTAACACATTTTATGGTGATCGATGACCTTGAAGCTGGAAAATGTCAAAGCGAAAGTGCTTGAGCATCAAAGAAAAAAATTTAATTCTTCATGAGGTGGATAAAGGCGTGAAAAAATGGATATTGCTTTAAAATTTGGTATTTCTCCAAACAGCTTATCAACCATAATAAAAAAAATCGTAATAACATACAAAATTATGATTCATCGAATTCTTGTTCAAAACGTTTAAAAGCATGTGTCTATAAAGATGCGGATGTGGCAGTCTTGAAGTGGACAGTGTGAAAAATAAAAACAATACAGCAATGAATTGCGATGAAGACGAAGATGATGAAGATGGAAATGATCATGATGCAGAAATAAACAAACCTTCGTATGATGAAATGCTAAAATTCATTAATTTTAATATAATTTTTTTTTAAATTGAAAATACAGTGTATTGCCGGACAATGTTTTGTTTTATTCTTGTTTTCCTAGCAGATTTCTTTTTGATGGGTAAAATATATAAAACAAATAGATATTAATTTACAAAATAAAGGTGTGATTAATTACTTTTTTTAATAATATTTAGTGTTTATGAATTTAAAATCTGTTTTGTGTAGTTTAAAAGGTGAATCTCTATTTAACGAATTTTCCATATAACGAACTTTTTTTCGGGATTTAGCGACTTCGTTAAATAGAGGTCCGACTGTATTTTATATTAAATTAATGCCTTTCTACAATTAAGGATTTTTTATTAACACTAAAGGCGATTTACTCTGTTCAATATACAAATAATGACAGGACTTGGAAACTTCATTTTTGATCAGATTTCAAAAATTATCTCAAGAGATAATCACTTGATTCTTGTTTCAAAAGTAATATTCGTTCATCTTACCACGAATTTGATTGCTTTCAGGGAATAACTATTTTTCAATTTGGCTCTTATTCGGCAATTTTAAGAGTCGAATAGGATTACCATCAATTATTGGCACTGAACCTTCCAGAATCCATCCCTATAAGTCCAAGATGCTCTACAACATTCAAACGATATCTTTACGATGTTGAGTGGTATTCAGAATATCGTGGCAACATTGTGGAGATATCGTAATACAGGGTTCCCACTTATATCCATTACACCTTAACTTCTAAACGGTGACAGCTTATGCCATAAAGTTGGTGCCTAGGTATAGTGAAAAGGCTATGCGCTGCTCGATGAGACGTTTTACAACGCCATCTATCGGCAAATTTTGGAATTAGCGGTCCTATCTCGTAAACGGTGAAAGATACGAGAAAAGAGTCAATCAGAAAGTTGTAGAGCACTCTCGATTTAGTACGAAAAGATACCGTGCGCACATTAATACTCAAAACAGAATGCAAAAATGTGTGCATGATTTTGGTCATACACACAACTCATTTCTTTTCCACAATCTAAAGCAATTTTTTTTCCAGCTGCGTGAATATCAGGCGGCTGTGCGTCAGGACGTGGACAGAAGTAAGTTCAAGGAGTTGGAAAAAGAACTGAGCCTTGCTCGCAACCTCACCACCAGCTTGGGAAAAGAAGTGAAGGAGCTGAAAGAAGCTCTGGCACGAGCAGAAGCGGAGAACGATTCTTTGCGTCAGTCAGGGGGCGGGACGAGGAGTGTCACGCCCACGTCTCAGGTGAGATAATGGCTGTCGTTAAGTGTCATAACTGTCTCGCTCAAACGAGATTCTTTGCTCAGATTGAAAAATAAGCTGTCAGAAGATGCCCTCTTACAGCTTATGAGGAAAGTTTCCTCTATTTTCCCCCTGTTTTAGTCTTAAGGAAATGCCAGATGAATACTGAAACGGACACACATTAAAATGCATAAAACTATAAAGCTAAATAAATAGATAAAGATTGAAATAAGAAAACTTCTTCGCCCCCTCTTTTTGTTTTTCGATGGTGAAAGGCAAAATAGCAAGAGCTGCTCCTTCGAATTGTAGGTTCATTCAAGAAACAGTTCTAAAGTTTCATCAGAGTGAAATTTTTTCTCCCTGCTAAAACATCAGTTAGTTCTTGATATAACTTCCAATAGTTTTTCTGTCTCTAAGAAGGAGGAGCCGGCACAGGTGTCGTCCTCGTCATCTGATCACGGTTAAATATTGCGATGTCTGCCCCAAAATAGCCTCATGTTACTTCAAAACAGAAAATTAATGCGGCTAAACTTCATAGAATCATTTCCTCTTTCTATCTAGATAAAATGACATTTTTCATATGTTTTGCATAATCGTACCTACTGTAAAATACATTTTGATAATGCCATTTCGAGTATATTCACCACGTATTTTATAGGATCCAGTTCTAGGCCATAAGATGGCATATCGAAAACTGATCATTCTTCACAGAAAGTAAACAGTAATAAAGTTGCTCAAAGATGCATCCGTTTACTACAGCAAGGAAGACGGATCCCAAAGTGTGTACGAATGCAACCGAAAAAAATTATTCAAAAATTTCTCGATATTCTTTGTCATTAAAGCGGAAGTTTTTTAAATACTCTATCACCTACCCTCACCTCGAAATCTTACCGAAACCCACATTGCATCAGAACCGTTACAACCGTAAGCATTGGAGGTTTTTTTTTCGTTGAGAAGTACCTGCTAAATCGCTGTGTTAAAGAAGAATTTTTTTTCCTTATTTTCTAACAGGATACAGTGCCAGTCTAACTTTCCATTTTAAGCGCGAAGTTGAAAATTTTTAGAAAATTACTTATGTTTTAGCTATGGAAATAATTTCTTCATCCAAATTATCCCAACTTATCATTTTGTATATCATACATTAGATCGATTTTATAACTAAATTAAATGAGGCAAATTAATATGTGTTTACTTGAAACTGGCAGCAAGCCATTCCTGTGTTTTGGTATTATTTTCGATGTCTGTAGAAATTATTTTTATCTGCTTTAAGACTGAAACTCGACTACTACTAATCGTTTAAAAGTTTTCTGATTTATTCGTCATATTGTCAATACGCTTCACGATTTCTCCCGACTAAAATAGTGAAAGACGGCGACAATTCCAAAATATTCTGAATAAGATCTCATTTTACCCCAATTTTTCGTAATAGCAATAGAAATTACTCCCTTAGAGTTTCGAAGTCAGCATCTCCTTATGCTATGAGAATGATGTGAAATTTTTCTGAATTTTCGTCAAGGAGAATCGAAAGCTGGAACAATAAATAACTATCAAATCAAAAAGAAAAAACTTGCTAGATATAATAACATTTTACTAAACGTGATTTAAGTCAAGTCAAAGACTTAATAATAATCTACGCTGTGTTAATGCTGCATTAATAAGGCTTGAGTTGAGTTACTGCTGAATATATGGTAGTAAAAATTTACCAATCTCTGCATCTACATACTTCTATTTTTACATTTAAAATAAAACAACATGTATTATTTTAAACGTAATAAATGTTGTATTTTGTAATTTTTTTAACATTAAAACCGAATTGCAGAATTACTCTAACAATCAAAAAGCTTCCTTTTATTACTAAAATCATTACTTCTGGTAATATAATATTTTGAGTACATTTTTGGCTCAAGCTGTAGTTCATATAATTTCATAAACAATTCTAAAATAAATGAACTATAAACATATTTTCTTTTGTTCCCCATTCACTTTTTAGAATTATATATTAAAAAAAACCCCTCTCATCTTGCGTGTGGTTCACATACACATTTATCTTAAACAGCATTCTGCACTTAACTGCGAAGTCCCTGAGAGGTGCTTCAATATCCGGCACTTAGTTAACAAGCTGCTCTCCACAGGAGAACCTACAATTCTGATAAGGTTTGGCTCTCGATTTATCAATACCGAGATGAAAAACTTAACGCCGTGTTTTCCCTGCAAAATCTGTCTTTTCAGTGTAATTTCGAGGACTGTTGTGAATTATGAAGTTATCTTTATAAATATCACACTGAACGGAAAGTAATCATGGGGGTAAGTTTCTATTTTTAGATTCTATTTATGAGTTTGAAGATGAGAAAACTTGACGGATGCTTCACTTAGAACTGGAGCCTCTCAGCGTTTCGTTCCACGGTTTCCTCAAGCATGGCGAAATATTTTTGGTTGAAGTGAGAAAAGACATTGCAACTGAAAAAACATCGTAAATGAAATCTTTCGAGATAATTTTTTTCTTCTGAATGTTCATAAAATAGTTTTAAAGAAACGCAGCCAAGGGATTGGTGATTGTGGTTCCAGTATTCATGGTTGAGTCTTGATGAGCTAACTGCACGTGATCCTGTTCATATCATTAACTTCTCCAGATTTTGAAATCTCAGACGTAGTCTTTTCATACCCCTCCAACCCACAAATTCAAATCAAAGCTTGAGTTAAATTTTAAATGATAATACATTTAGCCACTTAAACAAAGCAAAATTTTACTGTAAATGAACAAAAAGCATACAACGTTTGAATTAAAATGAAAGAAATTAAAAATCTGTTTAAAAAATGGAACTATTTCAAGTAGGATTTTCATTTATTTACTACAGAATTAAGACATCAAAGTCAAGTCTTCATCTCCAAAAAATAAATAAATAAAAAATGATTAAAAAATAGGAATCACTAATTCAATTAAGAACTATGAGATTCCAGTTACTATTATTTTTTTTCTGCAGTTAAATTGCAGCTGAAGACCAATCACAACTAGCCAATCTAAATTATTTTTTACTAAATGAATATGCTTCTGAGATGATCTTTAAAATATAATTTTGTATATAAAAATTAAACTTTTGTTTCCGATTATTGAAAATGTTAAAAGAGAAATTTATTGTTGTTGCAAAATATTCTATTTTCTAAAGACTCAAGAAAAAGAAATTTCAAATTTTTCTTTACCGCACATAGTTTTTTTTTCACATTCAGTTTAAAAATAAATGGGTTCTACAGCATTTTAAGTCTATGCCTTTTGAGATGTTCCCATTTACCGACGAATTAATTATACTAAACACTGTTCACACATCTGAACAAATGAGAAACTATATTTTAGCAATAACCAATACAGTCCGAATTAAACATTTTTAGACCTCAAGGATAAAAGGGCTTACAAAAGACAGCATTAAAAACTATTTGGAGAACAATGCTTAATAGCATTTTTTTCTTATTATTGAATCGGTGACTTTTTCTGAACTACAGGCTGGTTCATAAATATTCAACCCGCTATATTTAACGACACTGTAACCGAAAAAATGAAGCCAGTTCATGCTGACACAGGGCCAGATTTCCCATAGGGCCAACCTGGGCCATGGCCTAAGGCGCAGAGGGGGGGGGGGGTTGCATGTGCAAAGAAATAACAACCAAATACTTACGCA
The DNA here is from genome assembly GCA_013235015.1 of Araneus ventricosus. Lineage (NCBI taxonomy): Eukaryota > Metazoa > Arthropoda > Arachnida > Araneae > Araneidae > Araneus > Araneus ventricosus. The sequence continues at coordinate 19,809 of BGPR01017959.1, read as the reverse complement.
TTTTTCAGTGTTATTTTCAAAAGTCCATATAGAACGGTTTTTGAAATTTACAATCGTTCCATTCAACATATTGAGCTATACATTTTTTGTCTTCTGTGGATTTCATCGTCTCTTGGCTTTGAACTTATTTGCGATGAAAGAGATTTAAAGAGATCTGCCTACCTCAATGACCCTTCAAACCTATTCACGGATAAAACGTGAACGAAGAAGTCTAATATGCATTTCAGACGATTTCAGGAAATGGAGTATTTTTGTAGGCATTATTATTATGCTATTTCATAAGTTGTGTAATTTCGAATTAAAAAATTTGATGGATTTGAATCACATTAAAAATTTAATGTGATTCAAAGATTACAAAGATTGTGTTAAATGCTTGTATATTTTAAAAAAATCCATTGTTTTAACCATTTGGGCGCCATAATTTAATTCCTGCTAGGGATAACAGTAGACGTTCAAAGAAAGGGTCTTGATTCATTTAAACACTTTTAATCAAACACCAAAAGACACAACATACAGGGACAAACAATTAAGGACAAAACACTTCAGGACATATAAAATATACAATCATCGGGGCAGAACACCATGCTTAATCGTCGACTCCAGAACATGGACTGGCCGTCTTCTCCAACGGCAGCTAGGGGGCGAGCTCGGAAAGCAGTGCGGTTACATTGCATATATAATTGAAAATTACATATTAACTTTTTTGAGAGGGAAGGGGCGCAGAATAAGTTTCGGCTTAGGGCGTAGAACTGTGTAAATCCAGCCCTTGAGCTCACATAATATAACACAACACCACAGCATATCCCCGAACTCGGAGCCTAAACGGCTCCCTGTCGGTTGGATGGGTATGTGTGAAACTTTATTAAAAAGAAAAAGCCCCCGAAAAATACATCATGAGATATAAAAACACATAAAAGGGAACCTAATTATACATGAACAAAGAAGAATATGATGAAGAGTACATAGAGGGTTACAATCCGAGTATAATATAAAATATATACGAGAGGAGTTATCATATGAGTGCAGTGAAAGGGTAGAATGCTTCCTTTAGTTACATTGTTTCATACAGTTGCAGCTCCATGATTCGGGACTGTTAGTGTTGTTCGATGCGACGATAAAGAAGAATTAATAATGTATTACAACCGGTTATATTGAGGACCATATTGTCGCAACCATCCAAATAATTTTTTTTTTGTTCCGTCTTCTTACTTAAGGATCTCTGGAATTGTTACTCCAGGGTTGGCAGTGATGTGAAGGGTGAATTTTTCGAATGAATTACGGATGATTTGATGTTGGCTGGCTTCTGTTCTTAAGCTAGTGTGTTCTGCTTCTCAACTGGGTATTCATCGAATTTCTAGTTCAGGGGAGGTGAATCTTTGGAAGTATCTATTTCTAGGCTGGAGTATGTGACGGTGTTGTATTTTGACTTGTAATTAGGTCTTCGTTAGTCGCTAGTAATTTGATTAAATGATCTATATTTTGTCTTCAGAGTTTAATGGATGGGGCGCTCTTCCACCAATGGACTATGAATTGTGGGCTTGGTTCCTTGTGGTGATATGATAAAGTAAATGGGCATTTCGTTGCGTAGTGTAGGGGATTTCCTATTTCCCCACATCCGCAGTAGTCTGTAGAATGGAGACAGAATCTCTTGAGGTAGCTGGGGAAGGGCCCGTAGCCAGTGTCGAATTTGATGCATTCTCTGGACCAGTACAGCTGTTTGTTTGATATTTTCGGTACAATGCTGTAAACCGATCTGCCAGTCTCACCATTATCCCACTCAGCTTGCCAACGCGAGAGGGAGAGCTATAATAATTGGTTCTTTAGGTAACTTTTTGGAATGGATGGTTGGCTGGTATTCCATCCATGGTTAAATCCTTCGCAAAGATATCTGCTATTTCATTGCCTTTTATGTCTATGTGTGCTTTAACCCAGCCGAGCCTGATTCTGGCATTTCCTAGAAGGGTCATTTGTTCCTCTTGAATGATTTTGCTCTTTACATAAAAGGATTTAAGAGCTTGGAGGTTAGACTTGTTGTCGCTCCAGATGTTGACTTCTTCGTTTGCAGTGTTGGCCCACTCGATGGCTGCTTTGAAGCTAACATTTCTGCTTGGAACACAGTATTGGCTGGGCTGAGCTTGGCCTTCCAGGTTTTAGTGACGGTTCATTTATTTTTGAACCATCTGTGTATACTCCAAATGGCGTTCTGTTGGAAGCACCTTGTCCCTCACGTGAGATTCTGTTTTCCAGGCTACAAAGTGCAGGGTGTATTATTGATGGTGGTAATGGCTGCTCATGGCTTTCATGGTCGAAGTGGATACCTTCGTAATCGCAATTTCTACCCAGGCGGCTTACCCTTACCAGTGTCGATTGCATTTTGACTTTAATGTGAAGAGGCATCAGACCTTCTATGACCTGGAGAACCGCCTTTGGGGTGCTGTTGTACGCCCCTGTGATATTGAGCAGAAACTTTCTTTGAACAGAAGACAGGATTTTCTGTTGTCTGGCAGTGATGTTGTGGGCCCACGCTGCTGAGGCATAGAGAATGACCCTTTCCATCACCGTTACATACAGCTGTCTTCTGATGTTCTTACTGAGTCCCCAGCTTGTTCCGGCTACATTCTTGAGCTCTTGGTGAAGGATCAAGGACTTGTTCTTTATTGCTGAAAGATGTGCCGCGAAGTTAAGCTTATCATCGATCAATACTCCCAAATATTTTATTACTGAGGCTCTTTTTATGCTGTTTTGTCCTCAGTTAATTCCTGAGTGCCATATTGATCTTGATTTATTCTTGTTTATATGGAGATAGTTTTGCCAGTGAAATTTCAACTTTGTGCTTGTCGGTCCAGGTCTTGAAGGTTTGTACTGCTTTACTGGCCAGGTTTCTGACTTCCTGTTTTGTCCCGGCGTTGTGCTCACATAACACACGTCAAGTGCGCCGCATCAAATGAATCAATATTCGAGTCCTTTGCACGTCCCAGAAGGACGTGTCGTCACATCACATCATCAGGCAACGTGCAGTAAGATGCTAGTGGCAGTTCCGTTTGTCATGTGACTATGATGTCACGGTCGTAACTATCCGCCGACATCGGCGAGTTAAATGGTGGGGAGATGGTCCAGCAAATGGTAAAATTTGTGCGTGCGCGACAATCCCTAAATTTCGGATATCACTTGGTTTGGTGGTAAAACATGGCTCCGTCTTTCGGGATATGTAAATGCTCCATCACTTCCAGATGGCCAAATCCAGGGCTGGCCTGGGCATCTGAAAAATCTCATGATATCAAGGAATCCAGGCTGTACCCAAAAGAAGGCAGCCTGTGGTGTGTCATATCTGGTTTAAGAATAATTAGTCGATATCCTTTGACACCACATTGAGCAACATCCTATTCCACAGATTTTTGATAATTTCGTGCAGCGCAAAATTCTTCGATAAATTTTGCTACAAACTATCGGGCTGCTCATGTATTATTCATTTAAATAATGAATACTTCGATTTCATACTCTATAACAAGGCATTAACGTGATTAATGTCTTGAAACAGAGTGCGATCTCACTGTGGAATAGAAAATAATTGGCTCTGGGCATTTGACGTGCTTTACGTGAACATGAACTGACTCCGCTCTATTCACTTACATGCAACGATTCCGGAATTATTAGCAAATTCATTGGCCCCTTTCTCTATGAATCACACTATTAAGGGCAAAAAACAGCACCACTTGTTGCAATATTTATTTTCAAGCAGAGCCCCACTTTTGAATCTGGATGAAGGTCGGATGATAAAAAAACATATCGAATTGAAGGTAAAGTTTTTCTTAGATGTTGTTTGGGCGGCACAAAAGAATGTTCCGAATATGCTGCCAAGGACTTTTCGAGCGAATGACACTATGTTGTAAAAGCCTTTGAATATACATGTTAGGGAAAACAGATCCACTAGCACATTTATAATACTCTTCGCGATTGTATATACTGAGAAAAAATTTTACGATGTCGTTTTATTGACTTCTTTTTTGATAATTTTCATCATATTTCATTTGAGAATATCAGGTTTTTTTTGTAATTTTATTGAATTGTGTTCGAAATTCTTTTTTAAATTCCTTTATTCATATTATCAAGGAAAAATGTTTTTAGTCTAAGGTAGCAAAATATTAAATTATTTCCGAAGAATACATTTTACACATAATATGCACATATTTCATCTATGAAGTACTTTTCACACAAATCCTATCATATATTTTATATATAAAACAAACTTCATAAATAATGCTTGTTATATACAGTCACCAAAAATTGTATACAGCATTAATAATGCATTTTATACAAAAAGCGCATTTTACAATAATATTTTGTTGGAATAAACGACTTATGATACTAGATTGGAAGCATTCACCGTGTAATATGGGCTATAAAAGTTAAGAAAGTTATTCCATCTGAAGTTATCCTGAAAAATGGATTAAAGAAATTCGCGAAGGGTTTTTTCCCCTGAAATACGAAGAAAGTGAATAGTACATATAATTAGTTGCTAGTGATCATTATTCATTACTTTTTCTACTATTTGCTGCTTTTGTATTTTATATATTTACTTGAAATATGAATACAATTCTTTAAAATTCCTGTATTTGTATGGCTACCAATTTAACAAAATTTGGCGTAACAATTTTCATATTTAACTACTTGGTACAAATTAATTAGTAAATTGCGTTTCCATTGAAATATGAGTCTACAAAATTGGATGCATTTCATAAAGAAACATTAATATCACAAATCAGATAAATTTAAAAAGATTTAATTTTTAGGAAAAGATATTAAAGTAAGTACACAAATATTTTCTTTCAGAAGTTAGAATATTTTTTCAAAAAATAAAAAGGAAAAAAGATAAATAAATAAATAATAAATAAGATAATAAATAAATAATAAATAAGATAATAAATAAATAATAAATAAATAATAATAATTGCTTTCATAGAAATCAATAAAATATCTACTTTCTCTATGAATCCGACTGCGAATTTTCCAACAGGAAGCCCAAGCGCTCTCAGTCAGAAGTACGACGATTTTCGATGAAAACATGCAAACACGAGTGTATGGTGCTTAATAATTGTTATCATGCCAGTTATTCAAACAAATTTAAAAAAGATTGATTTTTTAAGAAAACATATTAAAATTAGTAACAGTAATAATTTCTTTGCAAACGTGGGAATATTTTTCAAAAAATAAAATTAAAAATGATGAATAAATAAATAAATAATAATAATTACTTTCATAAAACATCTGCTTCCTCCGAGAATCAGACTGCGAATTTTCCGACAGGAAGCCCAAGCGCTCTCAGTCAGAAGCACGATGATTTTCGATGAAAATATGCAAACACGAGCCTATGGTGCATAATAATTGGAATCATGCCAGCTATGCAAATAACGCATCCAACTAAAACAACAAACTTCTTTTCTGCCGTTTTCCATGCAACAAAGAGTGATTATACAAATCCTAGGCAACCTTGTACTTTGGCAAGGTTAGTGAGTTAGACTGCACGATTCAAAAGCAACGCGTGGGTTTGTGTCTAAAAGATCAGGAGTTTTGGACAATCTATCATAGCGATGGTGAATCAGTTGCACATATTTTTGCTCAGAATATCCTTATTTAGTTTGAATACATGCAATTATGAAAAAGGAAAAAAATCATTGAAGATGATAAGCTATCTGATGATAAGAAAGGCTTGGAGTTGAAATATGCTGCAATCAGTTCCAAAGAGGAAGTTGTAGTTTGGTCCACAATATATTCCTAATTGACATTGCAGAAAATTGGGTGAAGAACTGTGCGAAGATTGTGGATACTGGTTACTTTTTAAAAGTTACTCTTTGCAAAGGTTTGTGTCCCTCTTCATGTTGGAAGCAATGATAGTCCACCTCCTGTAAGGGGTTATCCTGCTGGTTACAAAGTCAAAGATAACCAAATATAAGCATTGGTAAAAATAAATAAATACTATAGAATATTATCGTTGCGAAAATTTGTTTTGCTTGTGTTTACGTTATTAGACTATGTGTTATATTATATCTAGTATATACTGTGATTTGCCCTTTTCATCTATATAAATCCATTTTCTTCTTCATCCATAAGAGAAGAAGACGTTACAGAAAAAGTACAAGAAACATGATATAGTTCTATAGTTTACAGTCAAATATTAATAACTTTACATAAATCGTCTTACTCTTAAACAGTAAACCTCGTCCTGACCCTTGTCCCTTTGTTAAAATCTGCATGGCCAGTTCTGGAAGGGGATATGTTAGATATCACACTAATGTTCAATTTTGGCTATGTGCTTTTGACATGTCTTTTCTTGTAGCCTATAGAAAGTTGAAAATTAAAATACTATAATTATACTTTCATAGTTTCCTAACGGATTACTTAACATTGTCCATTGTAACATTTTATTCTAACATTTTAAGATTAAAATTTCCTTGCACCCTCTTCCAATATTCTTTAAACTTCAGTTTTATTTCTAGTTGACAGTTCCTATTTCTCTGGATGAACTAACAGAAAGTTTTATTAACTATGTTCACTTCTGCTGCTGTTGCCATATCTGGCCATATAAATTCTACGGATGATTATGAGAGCGATTTTAAGAGATATTTATAAATATACACGCACGAATTTAGACATTCTCGAGCAACTTAAATGTATAAAATTAAATATAAATCTGAATTCACTAAATGGTATTTCGAATAAAGTTTTCTCATTAAACCAGTGGTCAATCTCTTTTATTTCGAACTCACTTTTCTGTATTAGTTCTACTCGTGCTACTTTCCTTTTTAAAAAGGGGTTAACGAATCCAATACACTCTACCTCTGTGGTGGATTTGGAAATGAGTGTGTGTTTCTGCCTCGCATATTCAGTGTTTTTTTTTTCTTACAATGCTTTATTTCTTAACTTTACTGTTATATAAGGTCATGTGTTGGCATCTATTGAGCATAGGCAATTTTCTTTTTTCCTATTATTAATTTTTCACATCTGGTGTTCTTGCTTTTAAAAAAATTTATTTAACAAAACCTGGGTTTGTATAAAAGGTTTTCTTTTTTTAAGTCGATTTCCATGTTTTGATTTATAAAAAAATAGGAAAAAGGCATTTTCTTTTACTTTCTTTTTTTGTGTCACTGTGTTTAACTTTGTAACGTTTGTTAGGGAAAGAAAGTGACAATATTTGTTTAAAAAATGGAGGTGGGCATATGAAAAAAATATGGATTTCGAGGCCACATGTGACCTCGCTTCTCTCCACTAGGAAATATAATGTTATTCGAGATAGCCCGTGCAACTCCGGGCCACGCAGATAGTACTTAATATTAAAGTACTTTTTGTGTATTTACTAAATTTTTAAGAATGATCTTTTCTTATATTTTCAAAATGCAGCTTCTTTATTTGGTTGCAATAATTCGTCTCTTTTTCCCTCTCAAAACTCCTGCTCTCCTTTTGCATTCCTCTTTTTGTAATTTCACCTCTCGCAGTGGACAGTACCCATAATTTTAGAATTTGGAATAGCAACTACTAATGAAAAACTACGATTTTGAAGCTTTCGGGAAACGAGTAATAGTTTCAAAAACAACTCTGATGACGGTTTTCCTGATAGATATCGGTTTTTTTCGTCAATCAAAATCTGTAAAATGTTCCCCCGTCATCTGGATGTTTGATGAGGGCTATTCATTAGTTCTCCGTTGGTGCTGATGGCACATGACAAAAAGGTTCAGGTGCCCGGAGGAGGTAGCAATGTCCTTCCTCGTCACAATGGGGAGCCAAGTCAAAAGACGACTTGTCGTCTGAATCTCCAAACAATGTCGTTTGGTCTCCGGCCAAGGATGTTGCTTGTTGCCACTAAAAATAACTCAAAAAACTCCGACACTTGCAGTCGGGAAATGCCTACTCGGTAGATGAGCTTTCATCTTTTTCTTCTTCGCCTCTCATCTATTAATTTTTGGAGCTCTTAATTGCGCTCTTTAAGGTATCA
>BGPR01017957.1:0-31604 GCA_013235015.1 Araneus ventricosus | reverse complement strand
TAATTAGAAAATAACCGAAACCGTTTTTCCGCCGTAACTTCGGAGCACACTGTCCGACAGAAAATATTTTTATACCATCTTAAAGTTCAAATTTTTACCTTTTCAATGATACCAATTTTATTTCTCTGACATTTTCCCTTCGATTGTTATTAATTTTTAAAAGTTCTAAAATTTTAAAATGCGTGCAGACGATTTTGAAATAACGAAGATTTATAGCTACTCCGTTGCTAGGCAACGGTTAGACTTTGAACTAATTCACCTTTATTTCTGAAAATTTTGCTTATTTTTAAAAATATCCATATAATATAATAAATGCGAAAGTGTGTCTGTCTGTTTGTTACGCATTCACGGCAAAACTACCAAACCGATTTGGATGAAAATTGGCAGAGTTGTAGCTTGGAACCCAGGAACGGAGATTGGGTAGGTGACATCATGTTAAATTCATTATTTTTGGCTACAGATAACAATTCAATAATTAACAAGCGATTTGCGATGAAGATTATTACTTTATTTTTCAATCAACTCTCACGTGATCCTTAAGGAATGCGTAAACAAAATGAAATGTCACGTGATCCTTCAGAAAAGCGCAAGCATGTGGAATAACTTATTTTTAAAGTCATGCATCACGTGATCTTGCTGAGAAAAGAAATAATCTCTGGAATAATAACTGAAAAATAAACGCCGGGACAGAAATCTAATGGTAGATATAATATAGTTCCAAGAGTTTTTAGATTAAAATTTAAAAACTAAAGTTAAGTATAACTAAATGAAAATATCGTTCAATATTTACTTAAAATAAGAGCCAAATTTAGTGGAAAGGTTGCCAAAATTATTCTTTATCGCTCTTTTCATCGTCATCCAAAATGTTTTTGGCGGTTAAATTTGTAACCAAACGATTTAGCTAATTACAATAGTTCCGTTTCGAATTTTAATGCTTTAAGAGCTGTTTCTAACCGATTTAAATAGAAAGGATTACACAAACCCAAAGAACACGGAATTCAACGTTTTGTTTACTAAAGAAAGAACTAATTCGAGCTTGGCGCTTGATACAGTTGCCAAATAGATTTGGCGATTGCTTAAATCGGAAGGTTACCGGAAAACGGTCTATGAATCCAAAATAAACAAATCATGATCGTCCATTGACGTATATGATATGGTTGTCAGAGTTTTTAGAATAGGAAGGTATATTTTGTCTTATGTATTCTTTTAAACAGTAGAAGCAGATGACATATAGCATGGTGGATGATATATTCCAAAGAGCAGATGATACCATTGAGTACAATGATGTAATTTACAATAACGGAGACTTAAATTAGTCGTCCAATTATGTATTATCAACCGTCAGAACTTTTGATTTCCCCTTTCTATGTATAACGAAACATTTACATTCGTGAATTTAAAAAAAAATAGCAATTCAAATTCTTCGCGCACGAAGTCGCGGGTAACAGCTAGTAATACTATAAAAGCACAGACGATGAAGTAAATACTATTTTTTAACAAGATAACATTATCATGCTTCGATATTGCGGACTAGTGGAGCGAATTTGTTTCTGTCGATGTGAATGTCAGGGCCGGATTAAGATCTGAAGGGGTCTTTAGCAGTGAAGGTTTCGCCCCCTTTCCTTTTCCAAACGATGTACATTTTATTCTTTTTAATTGAAATGATACGTTATCAGTTTTTAGTAACAAATAATAAGACCAAAGGAAATAATAAAACATTTAATTGCGGGTCACCTTCAAGAGAGATGAATGCAGTATATAGAGTATAAAAAAAATATTAAATTAATCTTAAGCAACATTGCAAAAAAATGACAAAAGATTTTAATGCATTTTAAAAAATGAAATACAAAGTTTGCTAAGGCTCTTGATTTGTGAGTCAATCAACTAGCTTCAAGAAAAAAGAAGAAAAAGTGGACCACTCGTGACCTGCAAAAAAAAACTGGGAACATGAAAAAATTCCTAGTTTTAATGTGCTAAAATTTAAAGGATATTTGATTTTAATTTGAATATGAACGAATAAATGTCCCGTGTGTATCAAAACGAAATCACAATACTTGATTACCCTCTAAATTTATTAAAAAAGTACCCCAAAGTTTTGAAACCTTCTAAGGTGCATGGCCAGTAGGCAATTGCATACTTTGTCTATTTGATTATGACGCCCTGGGCAGGCCCTTTGCTGGGCCCTTTGCAAAATTACACATTGATAACCCAAACTTTATTCGGTTTTCATTTTTAAACCATCAGCATATAGCTTCTAAAATTGCCGTCAAAACACGCTGCAATCCCTTTTAATGCACCGTAAGTACTGGTAACTGAAGTAATATATTTAAATAAATATTAATCGTGTTTTCATTAAAGTCGATGAAAACAAAGGGCTCTAATTGTTCTACACAGACAAAGAAAACTTTATATGGGACCCAGACTTGTCTTTATCCCTCATTTTCACGCTAAATTTAGAAAAGTGAACCTTTCCCACAAAATGTGAAATGTTTTTTCGTTTACACACCCATACAAGAACCGATTTTGTAAGTTATATCATCTATGAAATAGATTCGTTTAAGAAATTTTCTGAGCAAATCTAGATATCCGTGCTGACGTCCTTTTTGTCTTATACACTTGAACATGTTCTATATTCATAATATATTTAAATGTGTTTTTGAAATTTTTGGGTTTAATAGAAATGTTCTTTTTATAAAAGAAAGTTTCTATATTTTAATTTATGAGGATTTTATGGTGTTTTCACATTAAATGTCACTAATGCGAAATGTTTTTAAATATAATTTAATTTGATAAAAATCTACAAAGATGAGGAAATATGGATATAACATTCAAGGCATTGCAAAAAATAAATATAAACCAAGATTCTGTCTGTCCTAAGAAGAGAATTTATAACGTAATCAACAAGAAGAATTCATTTAATCCAAACACATTATGATATAACAAAGGGTGTTCGAAGAATTTCTGTTACGATTGGAATCAACAAGAATCCAACCTTAATTCAACAAGAATTTCTGTTACGATTGGAAACCAATCAGAGCTAACCAGAAATGTCGACAGCTGTCGCTATTCTGTTTACACTTGCAGATGTAAATCTAATTTCTCAACATAACGTTATGTGTTGTTTTGTATTGTGTTGTAATTGAATGTCTTTTATGTTTAACATCCTTGCCTATTCATTACATAGTTATTCATTCAGGCAAAACACAACATTGAGTGGATGTTAACCCTACATTAATATTTGAATCATTGCGTTGCAGAGAGTTACGCTGAAAACTTTGTGGCGCCCAAAATGGGAATAACATCTACCCGTATCTTTATATACTTACAGTATCTTTACAATTTAAAAAAGTAACTAAAAGAAAACATAGAAATGCACTTTCCATTTTATATATCCACTGGCAGAAAGATATTATGAGCACCATTAGTCCCGCGTGAAATATAGAGTCGGTAAAAGATTTCCAACCAGATTCAATGAATTATTGGAAAATCGACACATCGCCATCAATCCGCTACGATATTCATAACTTTACGATCTTCAATGTTAATTTCTATTCTATGCTACCCGAAAGTTACTCTGTACCTGAGTATTAACCCCTTCGCTCACAACTGGAGCTGACTTAGCGGTAGTTTCAAACCCAGATTTTCTCTCTTAATGAACTTGAGCATGAAAATGACTATGCAAAAAGGCTGTATATTATATGCCTTACATTAGGTGTGACGTGTACTTTTTAACCTGATAATGTTTATAAGCTGGCATAATATCTGCAAATTTTTGTGATTGACACATGCGGGGCGAAAATAATTGTTTGCAATTATTAATTTTTGCAAAGTCATGTCTAACAGTTTTTTAAGTATAATTAATTGAGTCGCTGGAAAATTTATGACCAAATCAATATTGTTATAGAATATCATAGCTGTATAATTTTCAGATCCATTTTAAACATGATTCTTTCTTTGGCAATAGTTTATGATTTAATAAAGACATTTTACCAGGTTATTAATTGAAAAAATCATTATCAATTCAAAGAAAAATTCAGACCGTTTATTAATTCAGAGATTAATCATTCAGTTGGCGAAAACCATATCTAACACTATTAGCCCGAAAAAACACAATTCAAAATCTTATCGCCTTTCACTGATTGGTTGCTCTTTTAAATGAAACGAGTAGACCTGAGATTTTATCAAAATGTGATTGAAACATCTTTAATAGTTATTCAGATATTTTTATGAGCTACCAATAATTCTAAAAAGAATAATCATATATATAAATATTATTTTTTACTACTTCGAAAGCAAAGTTAGGGACTATTGTTTTATATAAAGCACTGCTTTTAATTATAAAAGCGGTGCATGATAATAATATTAAATACAGTGTAATCCCAATATAGCCGAATGCTCATTCAAAAACCAAATCTTCAGCCAAGAGATTGAATGGACTGAAGATAACATTGAAACGGTTGGCTGCAGTCTGGACTTGGTTTGTTGAAAGTGTATTAAAAATATTAATGCACTTTTCCTCAATATAAATTTCATTAACAAGTTAAGTGCAAGATGCAATCAGCAAATATTTAAATATTACATCAATAATATGCAAATTTTGTTGTTGTTTTCAGTGTCATTGTTGTACCAATTGACATCTATCCACTTATCACATTTTATACAAAATCTGACTGTTACCTGTAGCGCTTGGGATTGCCCCTTTGAACTATAAATCTGCTATTTTATTGGCTAATTTTCGTGCACACTGTTTTGTCTATTTTTTAAAATCAAGATAAATTAATTTCAGCAGATTTCATGTTAAAGTAAAAGAGTACCTAATAAACTTATATTGATCCTTATTTAAAATATGTTCCCAATATAATTGCTTTGTATAAAAGTGTTTACCTCGGAATAAACACTTATGTTATCAGTATTTGCCTATAGTAGTAACTACCTGAAATAAATTAATTGGGTTAAAAGCCATCTCTTATTCCCACAAAAATTATCCTGATGATTACACCGAAAAACCTAATGACGATGTGCTCTTGATACAGGTACAATCTTAAAACGAAATCAATTTAATTAAACAAATGAACAACAAACAAACAAACAATTTTATGAACATTGAAACTAAATCGAGATTTAATTTTCTTATTATTGCCAAATACAAATGCATATTTTTCAATTCAGAAATGTGTGCACAAGTGCTAAATGATCACATTAATAATCCGCTAGTAATTGTTAGATTGCAATTATGCAATAACATCCTTTTCGGCTTTGCCAGTACTTTTTAAATAATTAATATATTCGCCACTAAAATTTATTTCATGTCTTGTGGCAACTTTTAACTTTTAAACTGATTTTTTAAAAATTTTTATTGAATTTCTTTGTGGTGATTAACTGAATTGTTAATTCCTTTAACTTTTTATACAATTTTTTTAATGGTTCAATGTTTAATAAGTTTTTAATCCTTTTTTCTTACACTAAACTATATGCTCGCCATTTAAACGGCGGAAGCTTCTGGGACCGAGCACCCTTTGTGTCTGAAGTATTTCGCTTATCTGACACAATGCAAGGAAGTGTGTCTACGGGGAGCGGCTGCCGGTGATTCTTACATTCGACTCTCGCCCTTGCAGACGCATAGAAGAACTGAGAAGTTTCTGCGTTTTAAAGCAACAAGTTTTTGAGAGGATAACAATCTCAATATTCATATATCCTGAGAGATGAAAATCCGGGCGTGGATGAACTCTTCAAGCTACAGTTTACTACGAGTAAGTTTGTGGCCTATTTGCGTGAAGTAAATGCCAAGAGGGCACTTCAAATATTTCTTAAATAATACTTAGCTGAGTTCGAAACAATTGAACTATATTTTGGCTATGAGCAGTTATTGAAAAAGTTATTTTTAGAAGAATAATGAACTCTGACCAATGATAATCTAGGACACTCAGCGAAGACCGGCCTAAACTTTGTCATGGTTATATTTCTGCTTCGTGCAGTGATAAAAAGATAGTTAGCTTACTCGTTCTACCGATACCTTTCATGAAATCTCTTGGGATTTAATTTTCAAGCATTTAATGCATCGATTTTTTTTTCCATTTTTCAAACTCTAAGATTTGTAGAGTAAAACTGATCAAAGTATTCAAGATTTAATAGCGCCAATGTGTCATTTTTTAAAGTTTGCAGCAAAAAATGTATAAAGGATTTAATGTATTAAATTTTTGTATTATTAAATCTCTCTGATACGCCATGTGTGCCAGAAAAATCGTGTTTTTCTGTTATCATAATATATTGTATTGCTATTAGTAATTATGATAAATCTTTCTGTTAAAGTTGGCAAATTCATTTATGTCAATTTGTAAATAAAAGTATATTAATCAGTAACTCAAATATCTTGACCTTTCTCTTTTAGTGCAACAATACAATGTAATTAATTTCAGGAATATCTACCACTATTGGCCTTGTTTTCCAGACTGTAAAGAAAGGTGGGTAATAAATAATAGGCAATAAATAATTTACTAAATCCCACAGCTTTATTTTTCTCTCTCTTGAGTCACCATATTATTAGTACAACTCTTCTCTTCTTTTTCTATTGCCATCGTTTTTCATATTTTATTTTAAATTTATAAATAAAAGCATAATTTCTAATTTTTTCATATGGCGCCGTGCATATGTTTATTCCTATTGTTTGAAGTTCGAATTTTTTTTTCAAAAGTGAATACGAAAATGAAAGTATATGTGAACAACATTAGCATTGAGAATAAATTTGTTTACGATAAATTTATATAGTAAGATGATAAGCTGTAATGGTTTTATGAGTGTTCTGGGAAGAGTGGAGATAGAGCTATATTACGAGGGCAATTTGGAAACTAACAGCCGTTTGGGCGTGACGCTGGAAGTACGGTTGGGAGCGCCCTCAGTCGAATGCACGGGCAATCTGTGATTCAGTAAGCTTCCAGTTAGCGAGTGAGAGTGTCGAAGAGCCAAGCGTTTGCTAATTATAATGTGACAAAATGTGTGCTGCCATAAAAAATCCCGCGAAATGTGAGGTGCGAGGAGTGATAAGATTTCTTTGGGCCAAAAAATTGTCAGCAGCGGGTGTGTGCCGTATACGGGCCAAATATTGTGAGTGAAGGTGTAGTGCGTCAATGGGTATGCTTTTTCAAGGACGGAAGAACAAACGTCCATGACGAATCACGGAGTGGAAGGCCATCTGTAGTGAGTGCTGATCTCATCAAAGAAATCGATGAAAAAATTCGTTTGCTCCGTAATTTCACAATCTCCCAACTTTCAGAACACCTTCCAAACATTTCTCGAACAGTTTTGTATGAGACAGTAAGGGGAAAATTAGGCTACCGGAAGTTCTGTGCTCGATGGGTACCAAAAATGCTCACGGAGATCCACAAAACCAGTCGAATGGGCGCTGCCTTAGAATTTCTTTCCCGCTCCCACACGAATGGGAGGACTTTTTGAACAGAATAGTGACTGGTGACGCGAAACTTGGATAGCGCATGTCAATGCGGAGATAAAACAACAGTCTATGGCATGGGGTCATACCGGTTCTCCAACCCGGTTTAGGAAAGCCCATCAAACTTTGTCAGCGAGGAAGCTGATGGTTACCGTCTTTTGGGATGCTGAAGGAATCTTGCTTATCGAATTCATGACACATGAAACAACAATCAATTCCGAAGTTTACTGTCGCACGTTGAAGAAACTGAAAAGAGCCATCCAGAACAATCGTCGCGGCCTACTGAGTTCTGGGGTTGTGCTTCTGCACGATAACGCGCGCCCTCACACTGCTGTAAGAACAGGAGAGGTTTTGCGCAAATTCAAATGGGATGTGTTTCAACATCCTCCCTACAGAAAGGATTTGGCTCTTTCTGATTTTCATCTGTTCATTGCAATGAAGAAGTGGCTTGGAGACAGCATTTCGCTGACGATGAGGAACTTAAAAACGCTGTGACACATTGGTTAAAATCGCAGGCGGCCGCTTTTTATGCAGAAGGAATTGGTAAATTTGTAAAACGGTACGACAAATACTTGAATAATGGGGTAGACTATGTTGAAAAATAGAGGAGAGTTGTACCTTTGATATGTAAATATTTTTTTTTTCCTCTTGCTGGTTTGTTTTTTACAGCGATTCGGAGGTTACTTTCCGAATTGCCCTCGTATATATGTGATATAAATAAATGTATGATATGAAACATTTTAATGTGTTATAAAACTCTATCTGTAATGTAGAGTAAATTTTTAAAACTTGAAAATGTTTTGGGGAAGTTCTTCCAGTCGGTTGTCAACCAATTTTTTCCCGTTGGAGAGGGGGGATGTTAGATTACAATTATGCAATAACATCCTTTTCGGCATTGAAATTACTTTTTAAATAATTAATATTTTCGCCTCTTAAGTTTCTTTCTTGTCTTGTGGCAACTTTTAACTTTTCAACGGATTTTTTAAAAAGTTTTAATAAATATCTCAATAAATCATTTTCCTTTTTGTGGTAATTATCTGAATCATTAGTTGCTTTAGCTTTCTATACAATTTTTTCAATGGTTCGATATTTAATAAGTTTTTAATCCTTTTTCTTGCATCTGACTATATGCTCTCCATTTAAGCGGTGGAAGATTTTTGGTGTAATCCGATCCCTGACTGGGAGATTTTATTTTGTGTCAGTTGTATTCGCTTATCTGTCTCTGTGAGTAAAGGTAGTGCGTCTGCGAGGTCAGGGGCGCCGGTATTCTTATATTCGGCACTCTATTCATATATTCGGTATAATATTCGATAGAAATTGCGTTGATTATAAGATATAAATTCTCTCTAATTAGGAATATAAATACTAATTCAACTTTAGAAAATTGGTTCAAATCATGTTTTGTGATTAAACAAGAGAAGGATTTATTACGTTATCAACATGAACTTGTTAAATATTTGATTCATCTATATATTTTATAATTCGGTGTAATATGTCTTAAATAAAATAATCACCAAACTTGAACCATCCGTCGGGTGAAATATTCCCACAGACGAGTTCGAGCGTAATGTAAATGACAGCAACAGGTAAACAATATCGTAATTAATATTGTTAATCCTCATTCATTTGAATTTTAGCATTCTAAAATTAATAACTAACCTTTGTGGCGAGGCTTAAAAGAGAAAAGCCAGGATATCGTTCCAAAAAAGACATCATGAAGCGAATAAGAGCCGACGATAGAAAGTTTCCGTTTCTAAGCAAAGCGGAATTAATTTTACAGAGTTAGCTTTTAGTTTTAGTATTGAATTTTTATCGACGTCCATGAAATATATTTCTGGTAAAAAATATGGAGCCAGATATCGAGGTTTGAAAATATTCTCTTCGTCTTAACGTACGTTTCAATTTGAATTAATAATTTAACAATTATATGATATAAATATAAAATTAATGATGCCCGCATATCATCAATTGGAAAAATATAAAAACTCTATGGCGGATACTTTATTTCTTACCAGAGCTTTATATAAGTTATTGCAGACACGACGGAACTGCAATATCTCTCTTTGCAAACTAAAAGCCCCTAACTTGCAGCATCCATGAGTAATGTGACATTACATTGTTTTATAATAAGAACATCGTTGAATTACATTTATGTATTTCTATCTTTAGAAACAAAACTCACCCATACTATTACCACTTGATATTAGTAATAAGCGACACATAGCTGACATGAAATATAAATTCGAAGATACTTTAGTCAAAGAATTACTTCTATCTATAGTCTCAGAATTATCCATAACCGATGGATTGGATCGTGTAAATGGCAACGGATATTTCTTTCTTAGGAAATAACTTTTGGGAAGCTATGGCTAACTTTTATTACTTTACTTTAATTACGGAACTACTAAAGAGAATAGTTTATTATGAAATGATTCTGAAGGTAGATTAATTTTTTGTGCAGTAGATTATCGATTTGATAGCAATTGCAGACATAAAAATGAATATAACTACAATAAAGTTTAAGTTATAATGCAAAATTTATAAAAAGCAAATAATGTAAAATAGCTTGCTTAAAGTATAAACGGCAAACATATTGTTCGTTTTATGTAGTATGAAGTACCGTTTATCAGAAATCACTACACATTTAGTTTAATTAAACGGCACATAATTTGAGAGTCATAGATTTTCTAATTTTCAATCTATTATTTATAATTACTGTTATTTTGATTTTGCATTTACATTCGTTGGAAATTATTCATTTACTCACTGTTGTAGTTTTAATCCTAAAATCTGTTCCTCATATTGCACTAATCACATTTTCAAAATACCAAGCTGGTGAACCACCCAGCACGAATCTAGTTGCCCTTAGTACTTAATTATCCTCTCCTCATCGTTGCTACGGTCACAATAGAAGCTGTTCATATCTGCCATTATCCGGACTACAATTCTCTTTTCTCTAGAGTTTGTGTGACTGATCGGGATAACGCCGCATAGTTTTCTTTCTTTTTCTCCTTAGACTCTCTCCATCCGTTAGATACCGAATCTAATTATCTTGAGGGATTTTACACATTCCATAGGATCAATTTTATAGAATTTAATACGGATTGAATATTCTGAATAGCCAGGCATAATTATAAATAAAATTCTTAATTTAAATTAATGTTCGACGCTCACTATCCAAAAGTTAATGTATAAAAAATATCAATTTGATGAAAATCCCTCTTCCTTTTGCTTCTCTTAGAGGGAAGCAAAAATTTTGCTAACCTGCAATGCATATATCTTTCTAGATCTTAAAGATATTCAACAGGAATTATTTTATAAGTTGCCCTGTATTTTAGGCTTTGAAGTTGTGAAAGAAAAATTGCGCAATGTCCCGTATACGCATAGTAAAAAATGATTTACTTCAAATGCCCATATTTCATGTAATATTGGAATTTAATTTTTAATTCAAATTTAAATACATTGCGTCTTTTACATATTATCAAATATTCTGCAAGTTTCGAACAATTTCGTGGAAAACACTGCACGTTGTACTCAGAAATCATGCGGAAATATTTTCGGAAAAAAACCTTTATATCTTCCAAAATATACTTGTTATTTTTTTGAAAATGCATGTAAGCTATTTACATATTAAGCAAAACCATTTATGGAATTTTTAAATCATTATCAGCTTCCTGTGGAACGGAGTGAGCACAGATATTTTTTCTTCATCATCAATTTCTGGTCTGTCCTCTAAAAATGCACTGGTGACCGATTCCTCACTGTAAAATGTGAGGAAGAGTCTAATCTTTAAATGGTCAAGGATCAAAGGCAGTTATTCAACCCTATCGTGAAAACTTTTAAAAAGGTGAAAGTCTGAAAGTGTCCGGATACTTTTGATCATACAGTGTATCTTCTAGAATTTGATGAATGATTATATTACTTGAAAAGGCATCATAAACATGGAATCCAACTCACTTAGTTTTATTTTTCTTCCGAATTATTCAATTAAGAAACGCAAATTTAAAGCCCTCATTTGATTTTAGGAAAAGGATTGAGCACGTTTAATGTGATTTCAACTCTATAATTTCAAGTTTTATTTGCAATTTTTGCATTCAAAATGCTGAATATTATTTTTATTTACAATTATTTATTTAACTTGAAAAATTTAATCTTGAATGACCAAATTTCAGCTTAAAAAGTTTCGTTTTATACTGCAGTACTTGTTTTTGGTCGCAATTTTTCTTAATTCAAATCTTTTAATAGATCGAATATTTATTCTTTTTTCATCAGTTTCAGATTATCCAATTTCAACGCATATAACTCAACAAAACATATAAATGATCTATATGTCTAGTAAAGCATAGTAATAGTTACTGGGAATATAATTCATGCCATTTCTAAAATAATTTATGGAAATGCAAGATTACGAAAATTCCAAGCATAATTATTTTGGAGGAGGAGATTATTCTCTAGACAATTTTCAAATTTCACATGGATTAGCATACAAAATAATATTATACATTTTATACTTATCGGACGTTATTTTACAAATGTGTTGCTCGGAATTTTTGATTTAGAACATAATTTTTTTTAAAGTTTTGAAATTCGCATTAAACTTGTTCTATACTCGAATATCTGCATCATTCTTTAGTCTTCGATCCATGCATTACAAATTGAGTCATCATAATCGCAGACGATTACTTTCCCGATTCCGTTTCCAGAATTCTACACTTTTGTATCTTGAGCATCTCCATGTTCTCATCTACAAAGATTTAATTGAAACATGGGTTCCTTATTCTCTCTGGGCAAATCATATCGCATTGGACAATATTAAAAATCCAATTTTAAAACTTTTATGTTGGCGTATAATAATTTCCCCCTCTCAAAATTTCGTTCGGATGAAGTAATAAGGTAACATCTCAAATTTTCATACACCAGCCTCGATAGAGTAATCCAAGCTTTATATTAAAGGAAAGATTATATTAAAGGAAGTAAGTGGTTGCGGGTAATTAAATGTGAATTTTTTTTATATAGAAAATGTTGGAATCAAAATACTGGTAATTAATCTTATAAACAAGTCTTTTCACTTCAAATTCTTGGGATTCGTCTACATCGCTTATGTATAAGTATCTTCGGATGGTGGAGAGCAAACTATTTTTATTTCTGTCCTCCCCATTTTGCATAAAATTCTGTCACGACAATTGGATAGATATTAGACGTTTTCTTTAACGTCAGCGCAATTAGAGTGAAATTCTTTTTGGCCTTTGGGCTTATTTATTTGCTTTAATAGAGGTATCAATAAAACATACAATTTTATAAGGAAATAGCTTTATTTATAAATATTCATAAAAATATTTTTTATTGAAAACTGTTATCAAAAAAACTTCACATCGTAACAATTCATTGTGAGGTATGTACTTGCAAAGAATTTTAATGCTTATATAGTCAGTGCTTTATTGGAAATCTCAATCCAATCACGATCGATATTTTGTTATAAAGGCAACTATATTTTAAAAGCCGTTTTTACATATTTAGGTCGATGTAAACAGAATTAAAATATTACTTACATATAATTCAAATTGGCATATTCCTTTCAATTGATAAACAAATTTGTGTCAGGGCAGAGAATTAAATTGTATGCGCAGTGTTTCGTTGCTTCAAACGTCAATTTACCATTCCTGTTTATTTAAAGCGCTTTAAAAATATCAAACGAAAAAAGATCACGTCTCCAACCTAATTCGCTATCTGGAAATTTTGCGAACCTTTACAGAAAGCTTTCTTCCAATTCTAACATATGAGGAAATCGATGTTTTTAGAAACAAGAAATCCGTATTATTTTCTTTACTAAATTCTGAAAAGCACGTGACTATATCTGTGTTAATTTTGTTAAATTCTCCGTGCAGAAGTATCAGCTTAATCACAAAAGATTCAATTTTGCTGCTCGATTTTAAACTTTTTCTACTCTGTCTTGCAGTCTGAACTTCAAATAGATAATGTTTTCGAAAATGGGAGCCATGTAACTCAATATTCATAGCCAATCTCCATTAATGAATGAACTTTCCAATGTATGTTGCATTTCAGCCAAAACAAATTATTTTTTTCTCAAATCAAAAATATGACGCAGTATTTTCATGCGAGGGAGTTCGACTACGATATGTAGTAGTAATACGGAGTATTGAGAAAAGACTACTGCTTAGGTTGTTTCCTTTCTTGTAACTAACTACAATAACAACATCTGTAATGTGTAATTCTTTATAAATATCATTCGTATCAAGAGCTTTTGTATGCCAAATACAATGGTTAAATATTATATGAAGACCAATTTTCTCTATTTATCCTATTAACACTTAATTACTACTTATTAATGCTGCATCATGATCAGTGCAAATCGTATCACATTGTATTCAGGTAATATTATTTGTTTCAAAGTATCTACTAATAATTTTAAAAACTTTATCCCCAGTTGTTGTTTTTTTAATTTAAAACTTAAAACTTCTGATATGTCTTCTACATATACGTATATCACATAAACAATTATTTGAGACACTTATCTAATGTCTGAAATTATCATAAATTTGTAGAGAATATAAAGGAGAGATTCTTAATCGATTTCACAGAACTAACTCTATATTACGCAATACAGCGGAAATTCAGCGAGAAACCGTATCTCTCGTATATCGTTTCTAAATCGTTGCCATATTTTTCTCCGTGCATTATTGTTATCTTTTTAATTGCTGAAGGAAGGATGAGTGACAAACTGTATGCGGTTTCAAATTATTCCCTATTAAATATGAAACTTTTAAGAACGGTCTTGAAATCTTCTCAGGATATTTACAGTCCTTTTTTTAAAAATAGAATTATCTCATTTTGATGTTTTACTGGTACCTGATACTTGTTGAAGAAAATCCTTATATTTCCTTACGGTCAAATAAATTTTTTTCATATCTGTTTATATTATATTCTTTTCAAAGGAAAGAATTTTTAACGGTTTTCGTAAAAGTTTAACTTTTTCTTCAAATGTTAACTTCTTCTTAAATATATATATATATATATATCCATTAAGTAATTTCTTAAAAACAAGTATTTCAATTTTTAATTTTTCTACTTTACAATAATTATTATAATTAAAATAAATTTACATATATTATGAACTATAAATATTAATAAATGTCCGCATGAAAACTGGCGGACATGGACGGCGTTCTTCTCCGCGTGTTGCTTTGTGGATGCCGACTATAGCCGGTGTTAGGAGCGAAAGGGTTAAAAACACAGGAAACTATATTAGAATCATACAAAAATGTCCGTTACGTTGGGAGGAGTTAAAAATAACTCCGCACCTTTGGTCTGTGTCATAGACAAACGCGAATCCGATTTCTGTTATGAAGTCAAAGAACACATACAGGTTTTCTATAAATAAATTGAGCCGACTTAGCATATTTATGTATGCTGATTCATTACCCTCACTTCAAAGATCAGTTATAAGTAGTATCTGATTCATGAGTTTGATTTTTCGCTTTATTAAAATAGAATACTTTCGTTTTGTTAAAAGGGTTCTTTCTTTTTTGAACATTGAAGTGAATATTTCTTTCCTTAACCGTTCTTATACTGAAAGCCTAACTTTACTTATAATTTGAATTTGCGTTGAATGCTATTGCTAATTTTTTACCTCAGGAATTTTTTATTTTGTATTTGGTAATGCATTTTTTCTGTTAGTTGATTTTACCTTATTTTTCTCATACAAAACGAAATAAATTGTTTAACGTAAGGCTATTAACAAAACGAATTTTAGTGTCAATCAGTTCAGTTTTTCATGCTTTTTTATTTCTTAAGCACTCTGCCAATGTTCATGAAATTTTCTACTGCAAATTTCTTTAGTAAATCCGTGACAATGAGATACTTTGGAGGGCTAAAAGCCCGTCTTATACGAGCACAAATCTTCTAGTTGTTAATAAACTCTTACTGGGAATACAAATACAGACTTATCATTCTTGGAATACCAAAAGAGATCATGTAGAGCTACACT
Source organism: Araneus ventricosus (assembly GCA_013235015.1). Taxonomy (NCBI): domain Eukaryota; kingdom Metazoa; phylum Arthropoda; class Arachnida; order Araneae; family Araneidae; genus Araneus; species Araneus ventricosus. Next base: position 16,155 of record BGPR01017957.1, on the reverse strand, counting down.
GAATGTTCTGTAAAAGCAAAATTAAACAAAAAATAAACTTATTTTTTTATTTTTTTGTCGTGAACTGGAAATCATTTCACAGTTATATATTTCTGCTAATAATGTTTAGAATAATAAATATCATTCTCCGACACCCTTTATTTCAAAATCTCGTGCTTTTTCGTTATTCTAAGTATTTTAGGATTATTTTGTAGCTGTTTAATTTAGCTCCACATCGTATTAAATATTTGAAGTAAATCACACTTTTTAAGCACAGATTTATCTTTTCCTTTAACACGATACTTATGTACAACATATTTCACTTTAATGCAGAAGTTTCAAAATTTACTGAGAATCTCACTTTCAAGCGGAAACGGTAAGCTTAAATTAAATACAAGAATTTTTTCTTGAGCAAACATTTCGTTTTTTTCCTGGTATAAGTGATTAATTGTTGACGGTTACAATGATCATTTAAATTTTATTGTGTTTCATTCATAATGCACGACAGTTAGGCGTATTATAGCTAAGTCTGGACCCTATGCCATAAATACCAAATAGCATCATATGAGGCTTCTCAAAAATTTTAGGTTTCTTATACAAATGATTTTAACGTGTTTTACTTAAAAAATTTGCAATTTACAGGAAATTGGATTCGAAAAAAATCCTTCGTGAATCAAATGGATATGAATGAATTTTATTTTCATACAACACTGAATGAAAATTAAAAATAATCTTAAGATCGAGGGATTTGATACATTTCAAAGTAAAAACATAAAAATGAAATTCTCATTTATATCACAAAATAAGTTTTATTGTTTTAAAAGTGTCGGCAAAGCTGCTTCCAAAAAAATTGGTAGAATCTGGTACACCTTATTTCTTCGAGCCCATTATTGTGCTGACCCAAACTTTTATATAATCTCGATTATCAAATTCATGAAGACAACAAGGGTATATTGTATTGAAATGTATCTTTCTTGATTCCTAAAAAATATGCAAACATACGGCAAAAACCACTGAAGATTCTAGTCCGAGACATAACAGTATAATAATGTTTTCGAATTATTCGTCTGTCTTTTTTTTCTACCTTGACTGCACCGGTCGTCGCATTCTGTGCGAAATGATTTTTATACCACGCAATTAACAAAAAGAATGTCTCCTCGATCATCCGTCTGTCTGTCGTTCGTCAAACTCTCTGTCTGTCTCATTATCTTTCTTTCGTTTAGTCTCTCTGTATTTCTCTTTTTTGGGAACTCTTTATGGTACTAATTTCTTCATTTTTAAAAATGAATATTTTTTCAATTACGAAGCTTACCGATAATATTTCAGCCTAGAAACATCATAAGGTTAAAGAGATTGAAACCATCCATTATTTTAGTCATGGTAACTTAGTTTCCATGTTGTTGCTGAAATATTTTCATATGCTTAATATTGTCAGCATGAGCGGCTACTACTAATGCTTTGAAATCATAAGGATATTTCGATATATTACATTAGGATTTCTCTGGATTCAAATCCTAATATCTAATCTGGAAATCATTCACGGTCTTTCAGTATCTCCTGTGCGATTTCAACATCGAACATTCGAATCCTAATATCTAATTTGAAATCATCCAACAAATTACAGTTATCCCATTTATTTCCTATTACAAGAATACTCGTGCATCCTATATGAAATGCCAGCACAAAAATACATGTTGTGTTTCAAAAGAAGATAAAAGAAATTCCTTTAAATGAAAATCCTGAAAATAAAAATGGCAATGGAAATAATATAAATATTATTTTGTTCTAACAATGAATGATACAATCACAAGGTTGTAGAATATTAAGGAAAATTAAAACGAAATATAACTACTAAAAGCAGATTTAAAAAGTGAAAACATTTCTTCAGATAGGTTTGAAAACATATGACGCATAATTATATTGAAGTTAAAGAAGGAAACATTTTTTTACGTAGATTTGGTAACGAGATGCAGAGTAATAACGAAAATGTAAGCTTTACTTCACGTATGAAATATTTTCCCTGTTTTCAATTTTTAATTTAATCAAAAATATTCTCAATCAACTTTTTCACATTTACAAGGATGTTCATACATAATTATTTGTTTAGTTTCTTTGATTTTAAATAATTTAAACATTAAATGGTGAAGCCTGTGTGGAAAGAATTTAGTCGAATGTGTTTAGATTTATCTTGATCACTACTTCAGTTATAATGAAAAAATCCTAATTAAATATATAACTTCTTAAGAGGTTAAGGTTTTCTGATGTGATCCCTGAAATTTCAACCAAATTTTCCTATTAAACTTATTCTACAATAAACAATTAAGTCTGGCGTAGTCTTGATCTTTCCTATTTTATTTCAAAAATGAAATAAATTATGTAAATAATTATTCACTTATAATTAAAATTTTTTAATGTGTCAAATGGTAAAATTTCGTCATTTACATTGCGTTCTATATAATTAATGTGATATAATGATTTAAGCAATGTGCTTAAATACAGTTATAAGTTATGGTTTTACTCGTGTGCCGTATTCATAAAAAAATTGCAGTTGTTAGAGCATCTTCAGCCTGAATCGAACAAGTATATTAGAAAAAATTCCTTACGATAGTCTTAATATTTCACAATTTATTTTTTCATTGATGCACAGTAGTGATTTGACCCTCTAATGTATAAATATAATATAATATAATATTTGTTTTGTATAATAAAATTTAACTTTATCACATAATATTATTACCGAAATTAGGTTAAGAATGTGTTTTTTTTTAGGTTTTATTTCTATATTTATGCAAATTCTTATTTGTTTGAAAATGCTGATTGAGCAAAAAACTTTTAGATAACGTGTCCTTATGAATTTCATGATATTCAAAATCATCGAATTAGAGCACATTCATTTTTATTTCTCACAATTCAACAAAAAGAAAACATTATTCCTCAAAACTTTTTTCTTATAACGCAGAAGATCGAATTTCAACATAGTTGTTATATTATCCCCTAGTTAAGCCCCGCTATTATGTGTGCCTTATATTAAGGTGAATGATCTTTTCGTTCATTGCCATTTTTTAACAATATAACGTTTATGGTAAGGCATACTATCTATAAATTGCCCTGTTATTTCGTTAATTATAATCAAAACATCATTAATGCGTATTCAAGTATTTTTTAAATCAAGTACCACTATTTCTAAAACACACAATTCCATATAGCATTAAGCATATTTTAGAAATTATGTATTTTTTCTGGAAGTTTGGATTTCTTTCATCAAGCTCTGCTTTTCAAAATAAAAGTGGTGCAATTTGTTCTATCTCAGGAAATAAGTTACGGCCTCAATATTTTATAACCGATTACAGCGGCATTCCAGGAGCATAATTACAGAAACTGCCTATTTGATTATGATTTAAAGACAAACGCAGATTAATTGCGCTTGTCTGCAATTATGCAGAACTACGAGCTGGCGGTCCATTCTATTGTTTCAAAAATTAGATCACTTACTAATGATTTTTATAAGGATTTGGTGTCAATTGACTTCGACGACGCATTTGATAATCTTGATTGAACTGCTCTTTTTGAACTTTTCGATAAGCTTGGGGATCCCTTGGAATTTAGAAATTTTGTTTATTATTATATATGAGAGATATATATTTTTTATTCGGAATCTAGGGAAATAATCAAAACTAGGGTTTATAAAGGATGTTCACACGGATCGGTTCTAGTTCCTTTAAAAACAGTGTATTTTAATTTAGGTTTAGAGATTAATAACGATTTATTTTATTTACAAGCTTTTGCAGACTACCTAGTTCTTGTCCCTTTTAGTAAATCTAGGACTTTTATTGAAGAAAATACAAAGTATTGTTTTTTTTCAGACAAACTAAAATATTTAAAGTTAAAAGCTGCACCGTCAGGCAATGGCGGTCCGCTCTAAATCATCTAGAAATATTTCTAAGCATTATTTTACAACTTTTTCAAGGAACCCCATCTTCCGGTTTAATAACACCACCATTAAAATTACCAATACGCTAAATTATCACGGACTAACAATTAACATTATTTTGAATTGATCGCTACATATTCATAATCTTCACAAGAATTCGTGTAATCTCTGTTCAAGATTTGCTAATATTTTTGGTACTGGTTGAGGAGTTTCTCCTCGGTATTTCAAAGTCATGGAAAAGGCCCTACTCTGCAGCTCTAGTGTCTGTGGTGGAGTCGTATCTGAAACACAAATTGCTAGATTGCTTTAAGTTCAAGGGATTTTTCATTTGAAATTCTCCAGACCTTTTAGAACAACTCCATCAAATGCTCTTAATTCTATATTGGGCATTCTCCCCTTAAATTTTGTCTCCAGATCTCAGTTTTTGAAGTTCCCAATTTGGAACCTAAAATGCAAAAATTATTTGGATATTTGTGACCCTGATCTTCTAGATGAATATGGAGGTATCAAGATAATTGACTCCAGAAATAAAAATTTAGATTTGAATTCTCCGGTTGAGGAAGATTTCTTGGTGTACACGGATGAATCCAACATTGGCGACAATGTTGGATTCTCGGTGTGCATCTTCGATAATGCTTTTCTCCGACCCGTTTTCTTTTCCAAATTAAACTACTATATTACAGTTTTCCAGGCCGATCTCTCGGAAATTAATTTTGTCGTGTGCTGGGCCCTGGAGAATGGGGTTAGTATTAAGATTTTTTCTGATAGTTTGTCATCGATTGATGTTTTGGCGTCCACTTCTATTAAATCTAGTTTCGTTTTAAATATAAAGGGAATATTGTCAGGGCAAATGGTCTGGACAATCTCACTCGAATACGAGCACATTCAAGTAACCCAGGGAATGAGCTGGCCGAACATTTTTAAAAAAAATTGCTACCGATTGTGAAGAAGTTCGAAAGTTCCGGCACCATATTCTTTCCTTAAAAAGCGTTGTTTTGAAAATATGATCTATTACTGCAATGTATACTGGAATAATTCTGACTTAGCTTAGCAATGTATTCTGATTTAGAAACTCCCGTGTGAGGGAGTTTCTGCCCAAGGTTGATACTAAAAGTCTAATCACTAACCGTTCACTAATTTTCTATGCTACCGACAACGGAACATTCCCTGCTTATCTTTTCAGATTTCAATTATTAAATTCACAAAATTCACCGAATTACCCTTGTTGAGAATTTGGTGATTCGGACCATTTTGCTTCTTAATATAGTACAAGGAAGTTTCATGTCTCTCCTCCAGCAGCTGCCCTTAAGTCTGTTTGGTTTAAAACTCTAAGCAAAAATTTCTTTCTATTGGGGAAATTGTCTAAGATGATGGAGATTGGTTTTCGAATTTGCGACAGTTGAAACTTGAAGACTAGGGGTTACTGTTTTTCTTTCCCTTGAGGGTATACTTTTTTTACTTTGCCATTCTCCCTTTTTTAATTTTCTTTTTTTGTGATTGTATTTATATTTAACATATATTTTTATATTTATGTATGTGTTTCATATATATAAGTGTGTATAGAGGTGATCTGCGATTGTCGAAAACTATTCAGATGTTTTTCATGTATGTTTATGCTGGTTTCGTTTTCTGTTGTATTGTACATGTACCGTATTAAATATTGTTTGTAAATGATGATAGTTTCTTCCTTTGTTACGATGTAACTTTTTTGCTAGGTTTTTTATGACTAATTTTCTCTGTTTTTTTAAAAATTTGTGAATATTGTGAATATTTTTGTACTTATTCTTTGATTGGTGGTGTGGTACTGTCTGTGGTTGCACTGCTTTGTATTACCTTGTTTGTTTATTTCCGGCTGCATGAGGGCCGAGTTTGTACTTACCCTGTCGGTCGTTTAACCGCTCCATACCCAATGGGCGACTGGGTCGACGTGGGTAGTAAATAAATAAATAAAAAAGAAGAATCAAGCGTAACTCCTTCACTCTTCACATCACTCAGTTGCGCATTTCAGAAAAGCCTATTATTCTAGTTCAATAGGATTTAGGTATGGGAAAAAAGCAAAGGAATTCTAACCTCGAGTCCGAAACATTGAAGCATGATTATGTCATCTACTTACATATCATTATTTATTTTATCGTCTGCATTTTTATAATAATATTTGACCAACGATTCTAATTCATGTTTACAAATTTATAAAATTACTTGAAAATAGAATGTTTTTCAAAAATATATGGCCAGAACAAAAGGGAAATTCAGGCATATGATAAGAATTCAAAATCGCATTGCTACATAAAATACATTTAAGATGAAACTTAACAAAGGAGGACGAAAACACCCCTTCTACAGTATTTTATGCAAAAACAATATTAATTCAGTAAATTATGAACGTTTATGCCAGCCCCAAATAAACGCCTTACATCCATATTGTATAGAATATCCTACCTTCTCATAAATACCAGGCGTATTTCGAACACATCGTGCTGCTTAAACGATTCTTCTTTTTAAATTTATCAATTATGGAACGTGTTTCCCGAGTGAGTTCTTTTAAAAAGCCTCGTGAGAAACAATTTATGGCGATCAAGCTATTGATCATTTTAGCTATGCGATAAGTACACCATGGCCAAGCTAACACCCTGGAATTGTAGACAGCAGATGTGTTCAAACTTGTCTGCTAAAAAGTGCAGGAGCTCCACAGCGTTGAAATCGAATATGGAGGCACAGGAACCTCATAGAAGATTTTTGGCAGATTGTGCAAGATAACTATAAATATTTGTGATACAACTTCTCTAGTGGTTTCGTATGGCTTTGCGCACCAAAGTTTCTATGTGATTTTTGATTCTTATCATATTTCGGAATTGACTTTTCAATTTGGAAATGTTTTATTCAAACATTCTGTATATAAAATACACAAGATCTTGCTATTAAATTTCAAAGCAAGCAAAAGTACGTTAGTGAATCTCGAAAGTTTAATAATGTTAAAATGTATATTTAAACAGGTGCTTAACACCTACCTAAACTTAAACAGGTTGCAGAGTATTTCAGTAGCGAATGAATGGTTAAAATTCCTTTAAAATTTCTTTTCATGATATAAAATTTGAAGGAAACAAAGATAAATTCGCGCGAATTAGTTTAGCATCGCTGAAAAGCTAATTTTTCAAATTTTAAAGTGGTGCAAAAATGGTTTCGTGCGAAAATATGCTGCTAACCTATTATGCTGAAAAGTTGAAAAACGATTTATTTCTAAAAATTCAAATTATAAATAAAATATTAACAGTCATGTCGAAGCAACTACGTGCCAAATCTGGAAGCTATATGTACAACGGACTATCCTGTGGAGCGTTTCCAATGATTTTTTCATTAGCCATCAAACAATTTTCATATAGCTCGTCACTCTAAACAAATGATCTAGTTAAATACATAACAGTTATTTATTGCCTTTAAGATGTTGGGTTGGCCATCAATAACATACCACTTTATCAGATATGGACATGCATAATAAAAATATCGTTCAAAACGATCCAAAGAACTGACCTTTGTGTCTTAGAGCTTTCATATTTAGCAAGTGGATGATAGCTCGAAAAGGAATTTTCAAAATTTATATTATATTCTTAATTAATTCATACAAAATTATCAATATTTTGAAGTTTTTCTACTAAAATTTCAGAGTATATTATTGTACAGAAACCTTATTTTGCCGTTTTAAAATCGAAAGAATCAGATTCTAAAGTCATACTAATTTTATTTCCATATAAATATTTTTTTTATTTTAAATTTTTCAATATTAGTTTTGATCAGGATTTCGGGACCATACTTTTCAACTATATAACCTCGTGCAAAAAATAAAATTTTGAATAATCATCTGAATATTTTAAAAGCTCTAAGCAAAAAAAAAACTTTATTTTTCAGTTGATTACAAACATATTTGAAAACATTGAATATTTTATTTTTATACTAATGTTTTTAGCTGCGTATACTTTTCCCATTCTTATCATATTTCTGAATTGACTTTTCATTTTGGAAAAGTTTCATTGAAACACTCTGCATACAAAATACAAGGTACTGCCATTAAATTTCAAATAAAAGTACGTTAGTGAGTCTCGAAAGTTAAATAATGTTAAAATGTATATTTAAACAGGTACGTAACACCTGCCTACACTTAAACAGATTGCAGAGTATATCAGTAGCGAATGAATGGTTAAAATTCATTTAAAATTTCTTTTCATGATATATTTTATAAAACTTGAAGGAAACAAAGATAAATTCGCACTAATTAGTTTAGCTTGGTATTCTTTTTCTAAAATCCTTTTTACAACAATCGTTATTCCAAGAATGCAAGAGCAGATACAATCAATTCAGGTAATGAAAAGGGAGACGAAACAAGCATAAAACATTATCATGCTACAATGTGTCAGACTAGGGGTTCGAATATTTTACTTTTTTTAACAACAATATCTTAAACATTAATTTGTATGATTAAATAGATAAAACACATTTATTTTTATAAATGTCATTCTTATACCGTAATTTTGCAAGATATGAACTTCAGGTTACTTGCAAAACATTCTGATCGCAAAGAATGTATATTTTAGAAAAGATTGGGAAATTACAAAAAAAAGGACTAGCTCATCGTTGATCTTGGGCAATCATAAACAATTTCCATTTATATCCATTTTATGTGAAACAATTATAATAATATAGTCCATATGATAGGTAAATGATAAAGAGGAAAGTATGTGACAAAACTTGTGACTTCGGGTATGGCGATGTGAGAGATTAGAACTGTAGTTTTCCACCTATTGGAAATGACAACTGAAACTTCGTTAATCCGCACAACTTTAAAAGTCTATGAAGACAATTTAAAGGGGGCGAAACATTTACTAACTGATTTCAAGGAGAAATATATAATGTACAAAAGTAATATGAGAGGTATTCTAGGACAATTGAGGAGGGGTTAGCCCATTATTCGTATTTTTTCCAGGGTAGTATACAAACAAAGTGAGAAAGTTATACTAAAAATTCATTCTAGTTAAAACACAGATATTTTTTTTTAAAAAACAAATATTCATCCTTCTATCATATCCTTTAACTCTCTGATTAATTGGAGCCCTGTGACCTTAGAATACCAAGACGCCCGAATTCCGCTTTGAAATTAAAGAAAAATTCTCTCTCCGCCCCCTCCCACACATACATCTCGAAAATTTGAATAACAGTTTATATTCTAATGGGGTTGATATACGTATAAAAATATACTTTCACCTTAGCGAATGGGTTTTGGAAGAATTTTTATAAGGAAATGGAAGTGGCTCGTAGTTCCTTCGCAGTATTTCGCAGAGATATATCGAGATGGACGATCGCCGTAATTTGCTGGAATGGACTTTTCGGGATCTTCAATACTGAAAGAAATAAAATATCCATTTCAGCATATCTGTCAGAATCGACCTCGTTTATTACAACTTCTGCAAACAAAGATTCTATTAAGTACACACTAAGTTATGATAATAAATACACATATAAATGCTGATGAAAAACCAACCCAATGAAAACATTTCCAAAAATATTCAATTGCTGTGTAAATATTTTATTTTTATTCTAGTTTTGTTTAAGTACCATTCAATCAATCTGAATTTATTTGCTTCATTTTTGTTAAATATATCAGCAATTAGCGGTCCGCAAAATATCAAAAACATCAGAGGTAATTAAATTATTTCTGAAGAAAAATATAGACGTGTCAATGAAACAAAGACATATTTCAGCTTAAAATCAAAACACACGATATAAACCATTGAGCCTTAAATAACTTTTCGTTTCATAACTTCAAAACTCTCCGTAAAAAACTTTCAGAAGATGATCAACTCGAATTTTGAATACTTGCGCCACTTACTGGATTAGAAAGTGGTTCATTGTTAAATGATGCAGTCATAACACTCACAGAGCAATTTATTTCCGTTTCCCATGTTGGACTGAAAATTCAATTTTGTAGACGTCTTGGAATATTGTATTATTTTTTTAATTGAATAGAGCAGTCAATTTAGGCAATCGCTTTCTTGTTTAGACATATTTGTGAAAGATGGTTGGATTGAAATTTTATGAAAGTGATTGTTCTTTGTTATAATTTTTTACAAATTTATTAGAAATCAAATGTGCGCAAGAATCACCGGTATTCGTGATCTTTAAAACCGAATAAATTTTGATCCAGCATAACTACCGCAAATCTCTGCTTCTGCAACGAAAAACTGAATTAAATTGTTTTAATTCATTTCCATTATTGATTGTTTTGATTTAACTTGATTATTATTTTATTTATTTCAAGGAAACCTATATTATATTTCAAGAGAAATTTAATTTTTGGTGGAATGAAATTTGATGAACATGGAACTCTAAGAAAAGTGAAAAGTTATTTCCGAAATTTGTTGAAGAAATTCACATTTGATAAAAAAAATTTGATGCATAATTTTAAATTAGAAGTTGATGAAGCGAGTAATATTTTTAAAAAAATCATTATATGATGATACTTTAATGTTGCATGTATTTCTTCAATTTTCTGAAGTACATCGCTTCATAGTCACATGGTTTCACAGCGACAATCGCTTTGATAATTATTGATCTCCAAAGCCGTACTTTTCCCATCTGGAGAGAGCAAAAAAGTCATCCTTTATCGTCAGATGCATAAGCGTGGTGCCATCTGGTGCAATGGAACCATACTATCCGGCATACATCCAATACTTTTCCCCAGCAGCTATGAAGTTCGTGGTTTTCATTCCCAATCTGTGAATTAAATTACTGAAATGAGACGAGACAGGAAAATGCACTGTTTTATTCTTTTTCTTCATTTCTTCGTAAATAAACAAAATTTTAAAAATAGACTCATAGAAAAATTACTTTTCTTGCTGTTTAAATTCTAATCTGCATCTTTTTTGTAAACCATATTCGCGTTAATAATAAATTGTAATTCTGTGAATAGTAGAGCTCACGTCCAAAAAAAGAAAAAAAGTAAAGAATTGTTGTTCAATGCTGGCTTTAAATGTTTATATATATATATTTTCTAATATATGAATTATTTGAAAAATCTCCTGCTTCTAGCAGAACTTTTAATATATATATATATAATTAAATGTCTGATTTTATCTCTATTAACAAAAGATTACAAATAAATGTATCGCAATTACCAAAATGATACAAATGATTTAACAGTTCCAAACTCATCAAACAGCGAAACTATAAAAACGGCCACCGTCTTCAAACGGAATAAAAAAATAAAAATCTTTATATATACAGCGATATTAATGTTTTGAAGGAGCATTCATGGCAAAACCGAAGAAAATGGAGCATTGCGTTTGTTCGTGACTGCGTAGCAAATTAATTTACAGAAAAACAAACGAAATACTGGACATTCGGATCTAAAGTGGACCCCGCTTCGATGAATTAAGAAACCTCATCAAGAAGCCTCCTTCGCCCGGTAGTTATGTGTTTCCTGATTAACAAGTAAAATTACGCGAGCAGGTTTAACTGTTAAAAGCATGATTAAAGCCGTTTTCCTGAAGTAGAATTTTCTATATTTTGCTTTTCTAATATCTCTTTTGTCCATAAAATCTTGCTTGTTAAATCAGAATGAAGAACAATTAGAAAAATCTCATTCATGAAAACAAGAGATACAACTACGGAATTTCGCAGCCTCTTCGTAAAAATTTCGTATAATATCATACAGGGTGTTTCTTAAGTTCGGTTCAACTTTCCTGGGTCCAGTCAGTTTTTCCTTTAGTAAACGTTTCTCTGCACCATCAAACTTTTCTTCAGCAAGCCTTCCAGTAAAACATTTGAAAATATTCGTATTTCATCTTTAGCTTATGTACCTCGTTTGAGAAAACCCGTCTGTGTTTATGTACGCTGTGCGAATAGGGAATTGTCTCGGTCAGTCAAGCCACAATCAGACAAGAAAGATAAACTCCTAATAAACAATCTAGGGAAATCTTAGAAAAGTAAAAACTGCTTGAGAGAATATAAATTTCTTATACGTCTTTAGATTCGTGTTCTACTGAAATTTTCAGCGTGTGTATGGTATAAGCACGGAAGAAAGTGGATGAGTTTTTAGGAGCAAGAAAAATCAACTGCCAAAATATCAAGTCTCAAAGTGTTGATCGTGTTGAAATGTTTATCGTGTGAATGAATTAATTCTTGTTGAAATACAGTATTACTGTTTTCACACGACATAGTTCCCATGGCCTAGAATCAAGATCAAAATAATCTAGAGGAAAGTTGGAAAGATGTCTCTACAGATCTTGTATCACACGCAAATGCTGCTAGTGCGCTTGAAGTAAAACTACGCTATGTAGAACAAAACGCTGCCGCTATAGCGACCAAAGTGATGTTTATGCGGCGCTGACAGAAAATCGCATTGTCCAGCAGGTTTAGTTCCTTACATCAAAAGAGGATAATCAATTCTGTTTCTACTAAGTCAAGTACTGTATTCATTCTTATACCAATTCAAACGTTTCTTTAAATTAGGCGAAATCATTGGGTTTGTTTCTGATTCATAATTGTTATTATTCTTCATTTTGAAAAGATTTTTTCAGAAAAATTTAAAACGTTTTTCACATTATCCGAAATTTTCAGATTACCTATGTTCCACTTTATTTTATTCCAACTCACATGATTATACTCTTGATCCATCCGAAATGTTCTAAAAAAAGACTATTTCCCTCAAATATTATTAAGAAAATTTCTGATTATTGTTATGCAGAATAGTTATACAGCAGCAGGAAACTAGAAAAAAATATTAACACATTTTTCACATTCACGAAATTTGCACTGATCATAAAATTTAATAGTGAGCATTTGGAGATTTTTCCTCTCGTAAATACTTCCATAAGTTTATTTTGCTCAAAGACGTCTATCAGTGATAAAGTTGGGGAAGCAATGCCAACGGAATACATAAAGGACACGTTCAGCTTCTTTAGATTTTTATGAAATATAACAGTTTTAATCCAGAAGATCGTATTGTTCATCTTATTAAATGCGACAAAGATCAAGTAAATAGAAGAAAACATAAATCAGTGAAAGGGGAGTTTTAAAATTACAACTACCAACGGGATTGTACCGAGATTCTGTCTAAGATCTAATTCTACACAAAAGATAGCACTATGAACGAAATTCTTTAAGAATCGAGGATGTAGATAATGAAAACTTGATGTAAAAATAATTTAGTTTAACCAATCTTGAGAAACAAGATTTATTTTTACGACTTATAACTTTCAGCTATTGCTAATTTTGTTGTAGTCTGGAAGCGTAGTTTTTTTTTATTTGACGCTGGATCAGAAATTTCACGTCAGGCCCTAAAATTATTTTTAAAAAGATTTTTCAAACAACTGTTCTCAGTTGCTTGAAACAACTGTTTTTTTAATTAACAAAGGAGCCTAGTGGATTATTGCCGGCTTCGTAAACGCATTATAATTATCTGTTAGTAGCAATCATTAGTTAGACTTAAGGTAATGGTACAGCTTCATCGCCGTACACACGAAAATCACGCCGGTTGAATAGCGAAAAAAAATTTAGAAACATTTATTTTTCATTTATTATTATTAAAAATAAAAAAAATGTGGATAGTCTCATTCTGCGAAATATCGCTTGAAAATTATATCATACATTAGAGCGCATCTGTTACGATCAATGTCGTAAAACGGTTATTATGCATAAGAAACGGATCTTTAAGCGGTTTTTATGCAAAAAAACCCCGCATTTTATATGCGGTAATTATTCATAAATACCTCGGTGTTTATACATAATACTTGATTACCCACAATGACCGTAAGATAACCTATTGGATATTGCTGCTAACGGAAGGTTAACGAATTAATATTCGGTATGATCATGACCTTGGTGTACGTTTAATTTTTGAGGGTCAAGCAACATTGCGTTTTTGAAATCTGGGAGTTTCAAGAGACTAGTGCCAGTTCCAAATTGTATCATCCGTTACGAAACAGCCCTAAAGTAAATTCACAACGGTACGTTAATCTAAAAAACTTCATCACATGCTAAAAGTCGTAATTGAGATGGACAAATCATTACTGTGTTTCTCCGAAATTAGGAACTAATCGAAAAATATGCCCTATCAAGATTTTTCTGGGTACTCGCAATAAACGCCCTATCCTTTTAGTTTTAATCATACTTAGTTTCATATTGCCAATTGCATTTCTTAACACTGTTCTGATTGTTTTCCCATGTCTTACATTTTCAAGTGTATTTTGAAATGTTTATATATTTTTCTTGAATTTTCTTGAATTATGTGACATGCATGTTGTAAATTTTGTGTTTTATGATATGCTATATCTTATATGTTTTGGAAAGCTTCCATGCATGCTTTTATGCGCCGTTCTTCATTTTTTGAAGGTAAGTGAAGCAGGTGAGATTTAAATATATATATATACTTATGCTACCAAAATACACTTTTATTCAACTTGACTTGTTTCATGTTTATAAAGACAGAATTTGTATTAATTTTCCACTCAGTTTTTGATGTGCCAGAATTCTGAAGGTTTCGATACTCGTGTGCTCTCGATGACGATACACTATTTTTAATGCCCCAACCTTTTATTATCAGTTAATCGAATAATTTGATTAAATCTTGATTTCGTACGAGTAGCATGCATATTCTATAATGTTCATATTAATGAATTTTAGATTAAAGACTAGAGAGTGGGAAATAGGTGAAATAAAAATGATTACCTTATACAACAGTAATAAATGTTTGCTTTTAAAAATTGTTTTTTACTGAGAATTGTTCAGATGCTAAAGAAAAATAAATTGTTTCCTACTAATCTTAAAATGTATATCCCGTTTCATTCAAAAACTATATAATTATTTATGTTTAGTTTTAGAAGATGGCGAACGAATTAATCTCTTCATTCGACTATGAATAAACAAGTTTTAACAAAGTGACAAAAAGTAACAAGCCAAATATAGTAAACACATATCAGAAAAAGAAAAATAAATCAAGTATTAAGTGGATTACAAACAATTTTCGAACCTAGAGACAAAACATAAGCCAGACATCTTCCTAAGAGAGGGTTAGTTTAACATTAAATACAGCGGAAAAAAATTTGTGACTGAAAAAAAACCTCAATTTACCCTCGATTTCTCTTAGCCGTTCGTATTATTCGAAATATAACCCATTTAAAAATCGTCCCAAATTAAATGACTCCGCTTTAAAAGTTTGTTCTTTGAAGAGAAAGAAAAAATTCTGCTATAGAAATTTTGGGATTTTATGTTATCTGCATCTCTTCGGTGAATCTAAATTACAATATCTAAAGTCAGTTATCTATGCGGATTTATTCCTAGTTTAGGATTGTCTGCTGAAACTATTTAAAATGTCAACATGCTCAAGATTTAAATAAGCGCATGGTGTAAAATAAAAATGAACAAAGTCCTTTGAATTGTAACCAAGTATAATAATTTTCTTCTCGTATATGAGGTATATGTAATGAAAATATTGGAATTTTCAAACACTTAAATATCGAAATATGTTATCAGTTTGGACGTATAGGAGTTCCTTAAATACCAAAAATCATTTTTGAATCACATTTATGTTTCCGTCTGTTAAGTATATAAGAAACGAAAATTCCAAAAATGCAGCAGAAAGGATAAATGAAATATACCGTGTGCCAAAAAAGTAGATAAGCTTGAAATGTCATCGAGAAGATGATTTTCTTAAACACGTTCTCTATTTTCTTCCTAAACACGAACTCAATAAATTAAAGACTAAAATTCGGGAAATAGGCGAAATAAAAAAAAAATTCATTCAGATTGGAATTAAATGCTTGCTAATTTATGAAAGGAGTATGGAAGAAGTGTCACTTGCACTTCTGTAAATTATAGAGCTCGCTTCAAAAAATAATCTAAGGTTAGCTTTTTATAAAAATCTTTAAAGATTTTTTATATTAACTTTCAAGTGCGAATTATTTACACACATCTGCTTTTATTAGTATTCACAAAATTACAATTAAATTTCTGTGTAAATAATTAATAATAAAATTTGTTTTAAATTTTATCAATAGAAAAATTGTTAACTTTAAATGCTTGTATTTTATCAGTATTGTCAAAATTGCTATTAAATGTCGCACCGTCACCAAAATGATTCAAATTCTTTTATGTGTGGTGAAAAACTCACTAGACGTTGAAACCATTAAAACAGCCGCCATCATGAATTTAAAAAAATAAATATATATATCCTATCCTAAAAATATTAATATCATATC
>BGPR01017956.1:0-31610 GCA_013235015.1 Araneus ventricosus | reverse complement strand
CCTTAAAGTTTTGTATACAGGGAAAGAATTGGTGATTACATTGTATATTATCTTACGTAAAGTACGGATTATCTGTTCACATCGATAAAAATGATACTTCTCACCCAAGAAAAGCTGCTCTTACTTTAAATCTTTAATGATTATTGAATAAAATGTGAAATAAATGACAATTTTCTTTTTAGAAACTGGAGGCCACGAAGGACATGACGGAAGTGAGTATTTCAATATGTAAATATGCGTATAATTTTAAATATGTGCAAACCTTTCGTACAGATACATCAGCTGCAACTGACAATGATTCACAATGGTGGCGATTGGATGGGAAAAGTAAGGGGGGATGAGAAATTATAGACTTCTAAAAGCATCCTGGAGTATAGGGATAGAAAACAAAATTTAAAAATTGAGTTATAAATTTAGCTAACTCTCTGACCCTATCGCATTTTTATAATTCCCAATTTAAGGCAGCTAAAATTGGGTAAAAATTCAATTTTTCCATCAAAAAGTAAGGGGCCATCTTCCTCCCACACCTCCCAATTTGTCACCACTGGTGAGACAGCTTCTAATTTAATATCTCCGTGTTAGATTAAATATGTTATTTACTATTTGCAATTTTCATAAATATTTGAAAAGACAGAATTAATATGCTTTCTTGGAACTCAAAATACGAACACTAATAGGGTGTTGCTTTGAGGAAGTTTAATGAGTGATTGCCCATTCAGGAGTCATCCTCGGCATCTGAACTTCGCGCAAAATAAAGAGGTTCTTACTAAAATCCCATCAAGTAGCCGAAAACAAAACTAAATCAAAATGCCTCGCTTTCTTCGAATACATTTTTCACGTTTGTCTTATACAGGACTAAGAACTATCTTTAAACTTTCAGATGGTTAAAAAATAATTTGTGGAAGCAAAAATTATAAAACTTTTATTTCTTTACTATTGTAGAAAAGATCGTGGTATTATATTAATAATTTTTACAAAAACTGAAATCAATATATATAACTCACATATAAATCTATAAGTCACAATACCAATCTATTTCCTTCATTTTATTTGTGTTGAATGAAATAAAGAATTTCAAATAAAGAGATATTGCGAAATAGAAGGTTTAAGAAGCTATAAAAGGTCATAAAATCATAAACTGAGAGAGTATCAGTTGAATGTTAATAATGACAATAAGTGCTTAAATATCTGACTGAAAAAATGCATATTAGTTTAGTTATAAATTAGCTGGAATAAAATTTAAGCAACTTTGGAATGACGAAATTATATTTTACGTATTTAAATTTTTTTTAAAGTCTGCTTGAGAATGATATAGACCAAATTTGGTTTCTTTTAATATATAAATTTCTAACATATTGTACAACAGTTCTATAGTAGAAGTTAAAATCCTTTTTTATATGAAAAGTTCTGATAAAAAGATTTAGCCATTAGAATTCTTATTCTTCAATTTTTTGATATTTTGCTATACATATTTACTAACGTCTTAGAATTTATGTTTTTACGTTTATAATATATATGTCCCACTATATATTATAAAATTATAATCCCACGCAATTGATAATACATTTATATAAATACAGGTCGATTTAGCATTTGTCATAAAATATATGTTGTAAGCCAAATTAGTTTTCATTACATATTTTTCCATTTTTCTTACTTTAGACCTTTTCAACGATGCTGCTAGTGTGTTGGATAACTTCTTTGGTTAGAAGTCCAAAAATGAAATATTTTAATTCATGATTCTCCTTAAATTTCTTCCGCAATATGTGAATTTCTAAACTCCTCTCACCGAAATTAATATTTGTTACCAATATTTCCTGTGAAATGAAAAAAAATGTTTTCTGACTAAAAAATAAAGTATTATCCATTCGTTTCTCTTTTTGTCATTTATTTGTAACAAAAGCATTTCATCACCCTCACAACTCAGAGAAAATGAACCTCACTCAAAATACATCTGAAAAATACGACTAGATAACAGTTTTACAGGGAAGGAGAAATACATTTTGAAATAAATATGAGGTATGAAATGATTTGTCTTCAACATTTAGATTAAGGTTTATTGGAAAATTGAAAATTTCTCTTCCAACAGTGATTTTGGCAGAAATCAAGGAAAGGGTTTTGAAGCAATTGAAAGTTAAAGCGTAGTAACCCAAAATATCTATACTCATTATCAATCATCTAACTATCATGCTTGGAGTGAATGAATAGTACAGGGGAATGAAACAATCAACAAGATGATTAGAAGGGAGACAGATTGGTTCAAAATTTAAGTAAAGCTACTAGCTCATTTAGAAATAGAGTAAGTCATTTATATTTTAAAGTTCACGTCTATACTTCTACAAACATTAAATATACTTGTAGGAAATTATTTTTCTTTGTAGGCCATCATGTATTTATTCCTGACAGTGTCGAGATTTTTCTAGAGTGTAATCCATCACCTCCCATAATGTTTCTTCGTTCATTTCTTCACTTTCCATCTAGACGACTCTTCATCTAACTCTGGCGAAGTACTTTTGGG
This sequence comes from Araneus ventricosus, assembly GCA_013235015.1. Taxonomy (NCBI): domain Eukaryota; kingdom Metazoa; phylum Arthropoda; class Arachnida; order Araneae; family Araneidae; genus Araneus; species Araneus ventricosus. Next base: position 29,092 of record BGPR01017956.1, on the reverse strand, counting down.
TTATCTCTCCAACAAAGCGAAATATTGTATTTATTGATAAGCACATTTAGATGAAAGTTGTTAAGCACTTCAGCCATACATTTGATTTCTTAACTTTTTAATCCCGAGGCGACTCTTTTCTCCTAGCCCCTTAAAAACTGCAACTGTTTGAGATAATACGACATGAAATGAACTCTCCCAACCTGGGTGGTCATTTACCCTACCACCCCACCCTCTGCTATATCCTTCCCTTAAGGCCCAATGCAATGGCCTGGGATTGGCAAGAATAATTTGTCCCCCTACCGCGCTTATCGCCTAAGCGATTTCAGAACCTCCTCTCCCCTCAAAAGGGGCCAACCGCCTCAGACTGGCCTTCGTCGCTGTTAAAAGGAAATTTTTAGACCGCTCGGGACCGTCCCGCTAGGCGTGAGTGTTTTAAACCGGGATAAAATATCAATGCTTTTTAAGAAAAACGTTTCATCCAGTAGAAATTAAACAAGAATCAAAATGGCTAATTTAATTCATCTATAATGCAAAAAGATTAGAATAAGTTTCCTAACCCAAAAGACTGACTCAAATACAAGACATGTTTGTGGATGTATTTCAACAATAGAGGACGCAAATCAGCTGATTTCTGAAATAATGTAGAAAATCCGTTTTAACCTTAAATGCCCGAATTTTTAAAAATTGATTTACCAATATTTTCGACTTTCATTTCTCGAATAAAACATGTGGAAAATACTTTAAAAAATCCTATTTTGTTTTAAGTATGGTTTATGGCTAAGACACAGTTTGCTACCAATCGACAACACTAGGCTTTAGTTGAGAAATAATTTCCTTCATACAATTCTGTAATAATAAACACAGGTGAATTTTGAGAGCTAATAATACAGATAAGGAATCTCCTTCAACACTGTACAATAAAATATGGAGTATAAACAAAGCAGAAAATGATGCAGCATCAAGTGAAAATATCAAGTTATTTTTCTTTTTTCAACAGCAATCAGGCAGCACTATTTATGTTGTAACCTGATTATATAACATTTTCAGTATGTAAGCTATAGGCATTAGAGCTTCAGACTTATTCTCAAGAATTTAGAAGACAAAATTGTGTATGTTGCTTAAAGGCAATACTGCGCATTTAAGGGTTAAACCTTTTCGAAAATCATTCAACATGTCTTCCTTTCTATCATAGTCAGTCGGGCTAATTACAATTATTGTGAAAATAATACATCAAGAAATTTAATTACACCTTTAGACCTAAATAATAGTCTGTTCAAAGTTTTCAAAAACTGAATTGTATCTATTAAAACGGCCTTTAAGTTTTGAAAACTTGTTTTACTTTATTTTAAAATTTCGTTTTTGGTTGCTGAAAGAGAGAAAACTAAAATTATCTACCGCATGCCAAAATGGCAAGAACATGCACAAGTTTGGTAAGCATTTTGACGATCCGCTTTGTTCTAAATCTAAAGCTAGTACGGAACCACTGTGAAGCAGCTTTATAATTGTACTAAAAATCTCCCCCTCGCGCATGCGTAAAATGTATTTTCAACGAAAATTTAAAGGTTGGAAAAGGAATTAAGTTTTAACTACTGTCATACGAAAATAATTGTCTTGTTTGATTGAAAGGTGACAAATGGTGTTAATGCCTTTTTAAATGCTGCTTTGTCCTCTACAAATTCTAAAAATTTACTTTTTATTTGATGCTCTGTTCTGTATTAATACTTAACAGAATTTTCTGAAAAATATTAGCGAAGTTTTTTATTATAGTTACATTGGGAAAGTGTCCTGAAACAATTAACTCTTTTTCATTCTCATTATTGTTGATTCACCTGTTTCTCCCACTATATAAAGGCTATTCGCACCTTTTTTAATGCTTTTAAAGTAATCAGCAGACATTTGATAGGCTTTAAACTGCTGTATCTTTAGAGTAATTATTTGCTCAGATGTTTATTCGCTTAGACCTGATATTTAATACAAGATATTAAGATTTGCCTTATGCTTTTGAAGTTTTATTTACAAAATGCCGTTTGTAAATAGACAGGGATTAGAAGTTTATGTTGCCGATCTTTTCGAAGAGAAATGTGTGTGTGTGTTCCTGCCATGCTGTTGTAGATACCTTGGAATTAATATATATAACGGCATATAACCACTTCCACCCTGCCTTGTCACCGGAGTGAACTGAATAACAGTCGTCGCAACATCAACCCGTCAGCGGAGAGTGGAGCCCTAAGCGCCATCACCGGTCATGGCTGAACACCTCACACCGGAGTTGCGTCCCGTCATCAGGATGAGGGAACTCTATCCCCAAACAATTACTATACCCACTATTGAAAAGTGTTGCCCTTCCTGTGGGAGACATAAAGATAGAATAAGTATGTTTGCTAAAATTAAAAGAAAAACACTTCCAAATTTGCAATCTTTTGAAAACAATTCCACACCTACTCAAAAATAAAGCAAGAAGTCCAAGAAATATTTCTAAGCGACATTTTTTAAGAAACAGATAAACGATATTTCAGAAATCTGAAAAACTGTTAATCACAAGTATAAAGTAATATAATAATATTTTATAAAGAATACTACATTTCATTGCTAAATTTAGACAAGTACATCTCTTTTGAAGGCAATCGTAACATACACGCCAGTAAGAAAATAATATTTATGGGATTTATAAAAATGCAAAAATAATGCTAGAATACTGCAATGAAAATAATGCATGTATTAACTTATTTAATTTTAAACTAACATAAAAATGTTGTTATTCCATTTTTTGCCATTGAAAACCGAACAGAAATTGTCTGTTTAGGATAAGAAAATGAACGAATTAATATTAATAAAAATCACAGAGGGAAACTAAAATCTTTGATCTGTCTTTTCATACATTTCATTTTGGAATCGTTAAGTGTGTTTGATTAGTCGTGAAATTATGAAGTGCAATCGTAAGTTTCAATATTGTAACCAATTTTCATACACAACCGCAAAATTCTATGAAATGATTGGGAGCTAAATTATTTGGAATTGGTTTTATTACATCATTTCAACTAGAACTGGCAGTTATCATAGTGACTACATCACGCTGAATCTATTTCAGTTATACAATCATCATCATACAGTACACTCACTTAAAACTGATTACGATGCATGAGTTCACCGAGCAATGACTACTGTTTTCTTGGCTATCATTAAAAACGGCCAAGATTCAAATTATCGAGTTTATTGGTAGTGAATGGTGAGCAATCGACGCCAAGTCAAACCAAATGTAATTCTCCCATTGCCTTTATGGTACTGTTGCGGTGTATTTTGATTTTAATAATGAATCTAGAAACTGCCTTTTCATTGCTAACCATATAAGGGCATCGTGTCCAAGAGGTAGTCGTTTTCTAATACGCATTAATCAGGTTGTTATCAGTTAAAAATCAATAGATGGAAACTTTAATAATGGGACTGACGAAGAAATGAGTGATCTTTGCGCATCCACTGAAAATGAAGGAACGGAATTGAATGTGGCAAAATAAGGATTTTTCAAAAAAACATCTTATTTTTATTTGAGGCAAAGCATTTTTTTGTTGCTTAGAGGGGTTGGATATTCCGCTCTATTCTTTGATTGTTTCCGATTTTAAGTAAGTGAAATTGATAGAGTTGATCGAGAGAGACAAAATTCAAAGAATAAAAGCTTCAGTGGTTTCTAATTTACACTATTACTTTAATGCAATGTAAAGAATGATGTTTTGATATTAGATTTTTAAAATTCTCATTTTCTTTCTCGTTAAAAAGAATATTTGTTAAAATTATAAATTATAGCATTTTGCCTACAAAGGCATATTATATTCTAACTTAAATGTGATTCGCAATTGATTTACTTTCATATAGAATCTGTTCCTCAACTTTTAAAAATTCTTCTCTAGATTTGGAGGTTTGAGAAGCTAATTACGATTATACAGAAGTTATCGTAAATCTTCATATGCAGAACTCATAGTTTCGATTCCAGATCAAATTCGATTGCGAAGATGCAATGAAATTAGTAAGAATTGTAAATAGTTAAAACATAAATAATCTTCCAAGTTAAGGGGAAAAATAAAAGAGATGGTCCTTTCATTTTTTTTACTTTCTTTTACTTTTGGTTTATAAATTACTAGTTAATATACCCGGCATTGCACGGGATAAAAATATTTTCAATTCTACGTACTTATAATACTTTATGCTTAATAAAACAGATTTTCGCAGCAGCTGCTTTCAGTTTTCGTTCGTCCGCTCCCGTGTCATCTCAACCCCACGGCCACCAATTCAATCCCTCTCATCCTTTGTTCTCTGGCCTTTGCACGACGACCTGCACGAATTTAGCAATCCTTAATACAGAATGTTTTCTTCTTTTTTTGTTTTGTTTACCTGTGATTGAATAACGGGAAGGATGTCGTGTGCAGCTTTCTTAGTGCACGCAGGGACGACGCTAGCGGGGGCAGGGGGCAACTGCCCCCTCCCCATCTGCGAGAAATTAAGACTTTCGTCGGCAAAAATCTTTGCGATTTTGGGAGATATTGAGAGCTGGCTATCAAGGAATATAATAATTTTAAACCCATCTTTAAGATATTATATAAGAAACGATCGAGATAAGCAATTTGTGTCCGAATTTGAGGACTGATTAACGGTTAGGTCAACAGAATGACCGACATCCTTTTAAGGTGTCGTCCACATTTGAAAGAATAACGGACAAGTGAATCAGATGTCGCATTTTGCCGACTGTTTTTGGTCGGTCGGCCAGGGATCAACAAGACGGATGAAAATATTTGTGTTTTGTTTTTTCTATCGACTGTTTCGATTACTTTTCGGTTGAATTATTAGGTAAAACTAAATAACTGTATTGCACAAGAGTGTGGCTACACATAGTGGTCATTCCTCTCGACGGCCATTTTTGTTCTGCGTGGAAGTTATCTCACCGCAGTCAAAATGTTAAAAAAAACCAATAACGGCCACTCCAACCTCTCTGAGCAGTCGGGTTTGTCGCGTGTTCAACTTTCTTTCTGTCTCTCCGACCGTGGACATTTTATAAAGAGAAAAGTGATGAGAAAAACTAAGAAAATGCATACACTCTAAAACAGCACCGGAAATCAGATAGAAATTAATCATTCCTCTCCCAATGTGAAGAGAAAAATGAATCCTTTCAGGTGCTGATTCGAACTCTGACAAAAAATTTGTTAGTATTTTCGCAGCCATCAGTGAATGAAATTTTCAGCTCAACGACTTTAGGAAAAATAGACGATATTATTGCCTTTCGTCAACAACTACCGACGAAATATTTATAGATATACTTTTACAATTTAAAAAAAATTGAAAAAGTTATCTCCGAAAGAGCTCAAAAACCAAAACAAGACACAAAATTTATTTTATTTCTAAGAACGAAAAAATAAAAAGAAAATAATTAAATTAATATAGAGAGAAATTTTCGGATAAAGTACTTTTTTTCTTTGAATAATTTTTTAAATTAGATTTATCAGAAATGACGAATTAGGTCTTATTTCAATATTTTATACTCAGACTCCCACACATAATAACCTTTTAGAAAGTCCAATTTTCCTTCGAACGGTGGTTGACCACTGTAGAGAGGTTTCGGTGTATTACATACCAGACGCCCTCTTCTGACTAGCTTGTTAGTCGGGAATATAAATTCAATTGACTCTCATTGTTGAGTGAAATATTCATACGGTTCGCCATTTTATTTTGTAAAGTCGGCTGGTGAGAAATTGAATACTTACATAACTCATTAAAAATTCCATCGTCGGATGATATCCGGTGAGTGATTTAGGGTTGCAATTTTTTAAAAATGTTTGTCAACTTTAGCGCTTGCTTAACATGGCTACGGATTATGAAGAAGCCAACCAATGATAGCGGATAATGTTGGGCCAAGCTGAATGCCAAAAAGTGGGTGACTAAAGAGAAAAACTGGGGGTTGGCGATTTTTTGAGGAGGACGAAAAAGTGGGTAAAAAAAAGAAAAAGACAGAAGGGAAGTTGGTAGCCGACGAAGAAGGATGAACGTTGTTTGTGGATGAGATAAAAAGTGAAATCAAATACGACGCAACTCGGCCGGATGATAAATGCATGCCATTGTGATAAAGCGCCCCCCGACTGCTATCCTATGTACCAGATAAGTCACTCCTTTTATTAATTTTTGACATTTAATAACATTAAAATATAGCAGAAGACCCTGATAGATATTTGAGTTAAAAATATAAAAGCTCACCAGCCAGGCTACTATTAATTTATATTTTCATTTCGGTATTGTGAATATGTTGTAAATGAATTCTTTGTATTATTCTGAACTAGCTTACTTTTTGAAGCCAACTATACGATTTAAGCTAATAATTTTAGGAGAGTCACGTATTTGGAGTGTAAACGTAACAGCATGTGCATAATTTGATTTTCATAGGTCCCTTAAAAAAGCATTTTTAAACTTCAAATTGTTATAGACACTTCACCCGTGTTCTTTTAGTAGCTTTGCATCCGTTCTGTTCATTGTCTACATGAATGTCCCTAATGGAATAAAGTGTGCCATCTAACATCTAATTACACGTCGTCGACACCTTTCTTATTCCTTACGCAAAATACTTGCAGCATGCTAGATGGAATAAAACATGCTGATAGAAAGAATTAAAACACAACAACCATAATCATTGAACTTACTAAATATGTTTCCAAATATAATTATTATCTTGGAGGACTTTGTTTACAGATTTAACAGAGAAATAGATGAAACAAAAAAAATTTAAATCCACTAGGACATTACCTTAGCTTTCAATAATGAAAGTGAAACACGGAATTAAATATTATTTGGCAACGGTTGGAATCAGATTGCAACAATGAAATGCACTGTTTTAAATTACGCGTTAAAATATTTTTACATATTTATTAAAATTAGAGAAATAAATACGGCATCTTCATTGATATCATTAAAAAGATGAGTTTTTAAATTTTCAGATGGTGGCTGGTACTGATCAAAAACACTATTTTAAACTTTCTCAATAAACGTAGAGCATTCTCACTTGTTAGCTATGCTTGCAAAGTCAGAAGAATTGGTAAAATCGGTCCAGTTGTTGAGACTGGGAACGCAGTCAAGGTTTCCTCTCCAAGAGAATTGACAATAAATTAGTGTTTTTACGATTTATCTCAAAAATGAAGAATTGAGATGGAGAAGCGACCAATGATGATGTATCTAAAGTCGTGAGCTTTCATATAAAATATAATTTAAAATGTAATTTTTTGAACTTTCAGATGGTGTAAAAAGGGTTATCGTGCTGTAATATTTTCGGAAGTTATTAATGGAAAACGCCAAAATTTCGCTTAATTTTTAATTAATTAAAATTATAAATAAAATTTCAAAAAAGGGTTCCGAGTTGCACATTCACATTCTCCAAAGTAGGTTTGTGCAAAATTTCGTAGCTCTAGGACCAGCGGTGGATCCCAATTCAATGCACACAGACACACAATCACACACATTCTACTTTATTATTATTAGAGATAAGAAAATATTGCATTTATAGGTTTAAAATTTGTTAATATTTATTTTTACTTGCCTCGGTTATTATTTTATCTCGTTATGAAATTTAGACAATAATCTGCAAATTTTTTGCAATATCAGTGCGGTAAAATTTATATACTGACATTTATGTTCATAATTCTTCATTTTCTTTTATTGCTTGTCGTTCAGTCAGATAATACTTACTACACCGACATGTAGCAAATTATTCCAAATAAATAATTATTATAATGAAATTCGCTAATTAATACTAAATTACCTTTAATTAGATATAGAATTAATTATTATCTGTTATTTTGAAGTTACCTGAAATAGAAAAACTTTGCTTGCCCCCCGTAGGAAATTTCTGGCCCGCCTCTGAGTGCACGCACGGCAGATGTCTCTTACCTACCATGAGGAAAACAACTTAACGATGCAGTTTATGTTAGAAAAGAGTGATAATGCCGGATGAGTCGATAAGAGTTATTCTTATAAAATAATTACGAGAGAATTATTATGAAAAACTTTCTGTATTTATTTGTAAATAGGTGTGCTGTAAATGTTTATTTATTTTGTATTGTGTTTGACAATAAAATGAAGCTTCTATATCCAATGATTTTTGATGTGGTTAATCGGATTTCTTCCTTCATTTCTAAAATCATGGCGGACATCAAGCAAAAAAATAGCTGCTGGCTATAAAATCATCCTGATTGCCAAAGTAGAGTTACTTGATTTCTGGTAAAATGTTAAAAAAAACTAACAAAATTTCGGTTTTCTATATTACACGACTCAGAAACAGTAGAACAATAGATTATTAACGTTATCTAATGCATTTTATTTTCCTTGCAGTCTTAAATTATAATAGATCGAAATTGTGCTGAATATCTATCTGTATTTATTTCATGCTATTAATAAATATTAAACAATATAATTCGGCATAGAATATCACGTTTTTTATTCTAAAATAGGGTTAAGCAATATAATGAAATATTTATTGAAGATGTTTCATTCTTAAGAAATTTCAAAGAAGACTAGTTACTCCTTGAAAAGATTTATGATCACAAGAAAAAGAGAGCTGTTTTTTTTCTTTCATGATTCTTCCTTAAACGATTTTTATGGTATTTATTTCTATTCTATTAGTCCATGATATATAAATGACGATGGATGATCAAAAAGTGGACAGAAGCAAAAATAGATCAAATCTATTATAACTTTTTCACAATGTAACAAAAAAAAAATCTTTTATAAGACTTCTAGAGTTTTTGCGTTACATTTTATTGCAATACTGAAAATCAAATGCATTAATTTTTTTTACACTGACAAATAACCAATTAAGTTGTTTCGAAGAAAAAACGAGGGTTACTTATGTTTGCTTTTCATCATATTTGATCCATAAAGCTTTATTTAGCTTGACACAATTAAGTGTGTTTTATGATACATTTGATGTTTACGGATAGTTTTTTTCTTACGTAGTCACAGCGGAGGATCAACTATATATAAGGCTCCCTTCGAGAATTGCCACCACCGCTCTAGATTCAACATAGAGAAGATCATCAACATGCTTTCCAAAGTCGTGTACGCTCTTGCCCTATTGGGATACGGTAAGTTCTTTTTTAAAAAATTGTTCTCGTGGTCTTACCTCTTGAAGTAAACTTTTGAAAAGTTCTCTAAGCCTGAAGTTTTCAGATACGTGTTGTCCACCTTATATGTACCAAAAACTATATTTCCCACAGCAACTTATTCATTGCACAGGAAACAACTGAAAATTTTTACTAAGCTGAGAGTTTTTGCCTCTATATTCTTTCAACTTGAAGATTAAATTAAACTCAAGTGAATAAACACTATTTTCTCAATTCATACGCAATAAAGAATGTGACAATATAGGGCTGCAATGTTTTGCAACCCACCACAACCACTTCCTTTTTTCCTACTTCGTTTAAGGATGCAGAGAAACATAAAAGGTTTTCAGTCAAGAAATGGACTGATCAGCAAATGATTGGTTGAAAATTTAATTTGTAGAGTTTATGCATGTATGTATAAATGTCATTAAATTATTAGAAAAAAGGCAGTTCTTTTTAAATAATGGCAATGACGCTGTACAAGGTGTGGCTTCAAAATAATCGGACTGTTTATGTTCCTGTGCAAAGGCAAGCAAGTTAAGAAAAAACTGCGAATAATTGTTTAAAGTGTCCCCTCCTTTACCATCTATTCAAGAGCAAACCCCGCATTTCTGTCCATCGGTTGGAATTTTCAAAGTAGTTCGGTCGCTCACGCCGCGCGGAAAAAATGCTAAGCCCTCAAAGGCAGTAGCGTGTTAACATGAAATTCTCCATTAAACTAAGGAACTTAGCAAAAAAAATAATTCGATGTTTTAAAAAGGGGTGCGGATATTGAGCGCTTGTCGCGAATACAAGTTTTTATCATGTTTAAAAGGTTTTAATAGAATCGAAAAGAGACTGAAGATGGTGTCATCATGGCTCACTAAATTCGATAAGTGCTTTCGACATCAGATTAATTGTTCACATTCATTAGGTACCTGAACTTCAAACAGTCAACCACTAATATTACAAATTGTTCCTATTGGATTTAATCTTTAGAAAAACAAATCGGTTTTTTCACTGGGAGAATAAACAATTACACCTTCGCTCTGACAAAAGCCTCAGTTTGTTTGGAGATTTTGTGGAGAAGTGATATGTTGTTATTCCTCCTGCATTCCATTTGCATTCAATGCCATTTGTTACTTTATATTTTATAATGGCATCGAAACCTTTTATTTATTTATTTATTTGTGATCAACCTAAGTTCAATAACTCAGTTAAACGAAACAATCATATTATTTCTGAAAGGAAATCTAGAGCTTATTTAAATGTTTGGTGTAATCTAGAATTTAAAAACATGTGATAACTGAAGAAATTAAAATCCATAAATCTAAAAAAATCCTAAATATTTTTAAAAGAACAGTGGGAAAATGCTTGATAAAAGATTGAAACTTTTCTATGTCATTGCAATATTTAATTTTATTTCTTTATTAAATTCATTGCTATTTTATTTCTTAAAATAAAATGTTCTAATAGTGCTCATCTTTTTATTTCCAGCTGCTGGTAAGAATGACTTAAATAAAAGAAAATTTAACTTTCTTACTGTTAATTTTATTTATGATTAATTCCTTTCATTTAAGAATATCGTTTAAGAATATTTAAGGGCAAATTCTTCAAAAAATAATTGTCACATACACCATACCATTCGAATATAACTTTGATGTAATGAAAATCTAATGAAAACTTAAATAAATAGGCAAATCTCACATTTGAATCCCATAAAATTTATCTTGATCTCAGCTTGGAACGATGATCGATAATGAATAAAATTAGTACGAATTCAATCATAAGTATTTTTTAAAAATGTCTGACATACAATAAACCTGCTTTCTTCTCCAAAAGCAATCTTCCAGTATATTAAGATATGTGTTAACATCAAATTTGTCGATGAAAAATTTATAAAGTCTTCAGCGTTGCCTACCTATTCGGCATGATAATATTAAAGACATATAATCATTAAATTCATTCAGATAATTGGAACTTAGCAATTGCGTTTTAAATATCAGTATTAATACACACCAATTTTGGAGTAAATGTTTTATTTTTCATATTTTTTTCTGTTAAGTGATTTTATCTTATTATTTTCAGTATCATAAAAGTGTTATTCAAAACTCTAAAAATCATTCAGCACAGCCTTCGAACTTCAGAAATAAACAAAATACTATTTTTTACTATGGACGGCATGACGGCCTTTATTGATTATTTAAAATTGTATCAAATATAATTATTCAAAGCCTTAAATATATAACCTATCATCATAAATATTGTGGTTAAATGCCTTATAGAACTTCAAAATTCTTCCATTTCTTTTCTTTATTTTTTATAATTGTAAAACATTATTTTTCTTTAACCATGAAAATATTATAATTGGCAATTTCTTCTTATTCACAGCTGCAGGTAAGAATTTTGTATCGTAAAGTGTTTACTGGAGTATTATTAATCCTAATATAACTTTACAACAATCTTAACATGTGTTCTTTATACATATTTTATAATAACATAATAATTATAATATATTTTTTTTAGTCCACCATTACCGTAAGTAACAAATTTTCGCTATTTTATCATTCATTAACGTGTTGAAATTTAACGATTAATATTGATCATAGAAACAAATCATTATATACTGAACAAAGTCAGAAGGTCCATTCTTCCTAATATTCTCAGTACAGCCAAATATTATATGACGAAAGCTTGAAGATATAAAAAAAGTAGACGAATGATTACAATTATTGAAGACTGAATAGATTAAAATTTTAAAAGAAATTTTCAGGAATCGTCGTGAACTTTCTTATATGATAATTTGGCCTGTTAATGCTTCATTCATTACTTCTTCGGCATTTGTAACTTTAAGCAGTACTATATTCATTGCTCTTGTTCATCATCTTGATAATTTGGGTCACTTGCTCTAAAGAGCAAGATAGACGTCAGTCTAATGGCAACGACAATCACTGATTAAGGTACCAGCAAATGACTGAGCGAGTGTTTTGTTATAATATCAAGTGCCGCGTTTATATTAACTTTAAAAAATATATTCCCATTAGGTAAGATCGACAATTTCCTGGGGCAACCTAATAATAAGACAGTTTTACCACTAAATTCTTATCTGAATAAGAAAAATAATTGAGCAAAATCTATTATAAAATTAAATGTATGGTTATCTTTGAAAATCGTAAATACTATATAATACCATATCACTTTCCCGTATATAGAATCATAATGATTCTCTGTAATCGGCTGAGATGGATATGTAGTGGAAGCATACCAGAAAAAAATTGAAAAAAAAAACCAATTTTGCAACCAAACGAAAAAGAAAAAAATTGAAATAAATTAAATAACTAAAGCAAGGAAACTTAAATAATAGCAGAAAGATCTATAGTATCGGCTAGAACAGTATCAGTAGAACAGACCATGATATCACTAGAAAGACTTTCTTGTGTGGTAGGTTTTTTTTTATTACTGAACTTCGTACTAAAGAAGTAAGTGGGAGAGAGCAGTTGGCAGGTCTGATTTTTAAGGATCTGGACTGACTGTTGTAAATACTGTAACTGGATTATAAATGAGACAATGTATGTAGGAAAATTAAAGTGTATTTAGCGCTTTGTAGATCAGAGAATGTCTGGGTGGTATTCTGAAGCCCCTCACCTATTCCCCAATATTTGTTGAGACACAGCATCTGCTATCCTACCTGTCAATGTTTCAATATCACGAACTCGTGTGACAAAGAATCTTTCGTTTAAAGGATGAATATAATAAGGATAACTTACCATCCATGGTATGGTGCATCCACTCCAATTCCTTTGCCAGGAAATATTTATTCCGGGAATAGTTGAACGGCAGGACATCAATGAGAGGGAGTTTCATGGTTTCAACATCAAGCGGATTGCATCCATATAATGTCTGAACTCCGTTCGAAGAGTTATAAAATGTTATGATTGCATGCATCCATATGAATTATTTACTGTTTCTTTTATCTACGTTATTTCATTAAATATCTTTTCGTTTTAAAAATTACCTTCCTACTCATTGTTTACGTTTATGAACTAGTTTCGCTAACTAGTAAACGACAAAAAAATATTTATGACTAGTGCTATGCGATAATGAAAATTTTACAGTGCTATTCTCACTGTTTATATCTCCTTAAGGTATGTGCCTACCCTAAAATCGACGTTTTTATGAAAATTTTCGAAATTTTTTTTATTACTTTGTATTAAAGCCCATACATTTAGGATTCCAAAAATGGTCTACTTTAGTTTCTCAGATAGTTAGAAGCAAAGTTATTGCCTAAATTATGAACCAGAAGTCAAATTTCCGAAACCGAAACTAAGCCGTAGAAATGCAAAAAACTCATCTAAACAGTTATTTCTTTACTCTTAGACAATGTGAATGTACAATTTACTTTTTAAATATAGAATTAAGTTTTATTTATTTTTTTTATTATTGTTCTAGGCGTATCTGGCAACTGTTTCTCTAGTTACGGGATATTTTACGTAAAGAAAATTTCGCTCACTCCAAACACTGTTATTAGGTAGTAAAATAGCAGTTTAATTATTCAATTCAGGCAATATAAGGCTGATGACTGTATTTAACCATCTTAATGTCAAACTTGAACCAGAAATTACTAAAAAAAACTACATAGAAATTGATATTGAGAGAATTAAGAAATCGAAGCGACAAGTCGAACCAAAAACAAAATTATCACGAAAAAAAATTTAAAGTTAATTTTTAATTAATTTTGATTTAAATTTAAGTCAAAGAAGACTTAACTTACAAATACTGTGAATTTTAAGTTGTTAAAATATGTATATAATTTTTTGTGCGACTTTAAAATCTTTATTTGCGTTTTCTGGAAAACTGTTATTTTCATTTTTTGACATTGCGATAAATCTCATTTCTTAAAAAGTTTTTAATATATTCAAATGAAATTTCATCACAGTGTTCTATACATCTCTAGGTATGTTATGAACCTCAAGTATAGCTTAAAGTGCATAATTATTTATTTTAGAGCTGTTTTTATTTGAAAAAGTGATAGTTTTTTTTGTAAAAAGCTGTTGCGTACACAAACTTTGGTATATCTCGGTAACTTTAAGAGGTACATTAAATATTCTGCTTCATAACACAGGTAAATGTATACCAAATATATTATTGAAAGAAAAAGGGAAATACATGGATTAGAATTTGTTATAGGAAGTTTGGCGTAAACGTTAATTTTTACTAAATTTTGACCAAAAATGGTCAAATTTTGGAAAATAAAAAATTTGTTCATTAAAATGGCATTTGAATTAACAGTTTTATACACCATTATAACTGAAAACATAAGTGTTGAATAAAAATTTCCTTTTTTTCAAAAAAAGTGCTCCGAAGGTAGGCACATACCTTAAAGTTTTGTATACAGGGAAAGAATTGGTGATTACATTGTATATTATCTTACGTAAAGTACGGATTATCTGTTCACATCGATAAAAATGATACTTCTCACCCAAGAAAAGCTGCTCTTACTTTAAATCTTTAATGATTATTGAATAAAATGTGAAATAAATGACAATTTTCTTTTTAGAAACTGGAGGCCACGAAGGACATGACGGAAGTGAGTATTTCAATATGTAAATATGCGTATAATTTTAAATATGTGCAAACCTTTCGTACAGATACATCAGCTGCAACTGACAATGATTCACAATGGTGGCGATTGGATGGGAAAAGTAAGGGGGGATGAGAAATTATAGACTTCTAAAAGCATCCTGGAGTATAGGGATAGAAAACAAAATTTAAAAATTGAGTTATAAATTTAGCTAACTCTCTGACCCTATCGCATTTTTATAATTCCCAATTTAAGGCAGCTAAAATTGGGTAAAAATTCAATTTTTCCATCAAAAAGTAAGGGGCCATCTTCCTCCCACACCTCCCAATTTGTCACCACTGGTGAGACAGCTTCTAATTTAATATCTCCGTGTTAGATTAAATATGTTATTTACTATTTGCAATTTTCATAAATATTTGAAAAGACAGAATTAATATGCTTTCTTGGAACTCAAAATACGAACACTAATAGGGTGTTGCTTTGAGGAAGTTTAATGAGTGATTGCCCATTCAGGAGTCATCCTCGGCATCTGAACTTCGCGCAAAATAAAGAGGTTCTTACTAAAATCCCATCAAGTAGCCGAAAACAAAACTAAATCAAAATGCCTCGCTTTCTTCAAATACATTTTTCACGTTTGTCTTATACAGGACTAAAAATTATCTTCAAACTTTCTGCTTGTTAAAAAATAATTTGTGGAAACAAAAAATATAAAACTTTTATTTCTTTACTATTGTAGAAAAGATCGTGGTATTATATTACTAATTTTAACAAAAACGTAAATCAATATATATAACTCACACATAAATCTATAAGTCAAAATAACAATCTTTTTCCTTCATCATTTTATTTGTGTTGAATGAAATAAAGAATTTCAAATAAAGAGATATTGTGAAATAGAGGGTTTAAGAAGCTATAAAAGTTCATAAAATCATAAACTGAGAGAGTATCAGTTGAATGTTAATAATGACAATAAGTGCTTAAATATCTGACTGAAAAAATGCATATTAGTTTAGTTATAAATTAGCTGGAATAAAATTTAAGCAACTTTGGAATGACGAAATTATATTTTACGTATTTAAATTTTTTTTAAAGTCTGTTTGAGAATGATATAGACCAAATTTGGTTTCTTTTAATATATAAATTTCTAACATATTGTACAACAGTTCTATAGTAGAAGTTAAAATCCTTTTTTATATGAAAAGTTCTGATAAAAAGATTTAGCCATTAGAATTCTTATTCTTCAATTTTTTGATATTTTGCTATACATATTTACTAACGTCTTAGAATTTATGTTTTTACGTTTATAATATATATGTCCCACTATATATTATAAAATTATAATCCCACGCAATTGATAATACATTTATATAAATACAGGTCGATTTAGCATTTGTCATAAAATATATGTTGTAAGCCAAATTAGTTTTCATTACATATTTTTCCATTTTTCTTACTTTAGACCTTTTCAACGATGCTGCTAGTGTGTTGGATAACTTCTTTGGTTAGAAGTCCAAAAATGAAATATTTTAATTCATGATTCTCCTTAAATTTCTTCCGCAATATGTGAATTTCTAAACTCCTCTCACCGAAATTAATATTTGTTACCAATATTTCCTGTGAAATGAAAAAAAATGTTTTCTGACTAAAAAATAAAGTATTATCCATTCGTTTCTCTTTTTGTCATTTATTTGTAACAAAAGCATTTCATCACCCTCACAACTCAGAGAAAATGAACCTCACTCAAAATACATCTGAAAAATACGACTAGATAACAGTTTTACAGGGAAGGAGAAATACATTTTGAAATAAATATGAGGTATGAAATGATTTGTCTTCAACATTTAGATTAAGGTTTATTGGAAAATTGAAAATTTCTCTTCCAACAGTGATTTTGGCAGAAATCAAGGAAAGGGTTTTGAAGCAATTGAAAGTTAAAGCGTAGTAACCCAAAATATCTATACTCATTATCAATCATCTAACTATCATGCTTGGAGTGAATGAATAGTACAGGGGAATGAAACAATCAACAAGATGATTAGAAGGGAGACAGATTGGTTCAAAATTTAAGTAAAGCTACTAGCTCATTTAGAAATAGAGTAAGTCATTTATATTTTAAAGTTCACGTCTATACTTCTACAAACATTAAATATACTTGTAGGAAATTATTTTTCTTTGTAGGCCATCATGTATTTATTCCTGACAGTGTCGAGATTTTTCTAGAGTGTAATCCATCACCTCCCATAATGTTTCTTCGTTCATTTCTTCACTTTCCATCTAGACGACTCTTCATCTAACTCTGGCGAAGTACTTTTGGGTTATCTCTCCAACAAAGCGAAATATTGTATTTATTGATAAGCACATTTAGATGAAAGTTGTTAAGCACTTCAGCCATACATTTGATTTCTTAACTTTTTAATCCCGAGGCGACTCTTTTCTCCTAGCCCCTTAAAAACTGCAACTGTTTGAGATAATACGACATGAAATGAACTCTCCCAACCTGGGTGGTCATTTACCCTACCACCCCACCCTCTGCTATATCCTTCCCTTAAGGCCCAATGCAATGGCCTGGGATTGGCAAGAATAATTTGTCCCCCTACCGCGCTTATCGCCTAAGCGATTTCAGAACCTCCTCTCCCCTCAAAAGGGGCCAACCGCCTCAGACTGGCCTTCGTCGCTGTTAAAAGGAAATTTTTAGACCGCTCGGGACCGTCCCGCTAGGCGTGAGTGTTTTAAACCGGGATAAAATATCAATGCTTTTTAAGAAAAACGTTTCATCCAGTAGAAATTAAACAAGAATCAAAATGGCTAATTTAATTCATCTATAATGCAAAAAGATTAGAATAAGTTTCCTAACCCAAAAGACTGACTCAAATACAAGACATGTTTGTGGATGTATTTCAACAATAGAGGACGCAAATCAGCTGATTTCTGAAATAATGTAGAAAATCCGTTTTAACCTTAAATGCCCGAATTTTTAAAAATTGATTTACCAATATTTTCGACTTTCATTTCTCGAATAAAACATGTGGAAAATACTTTAAAAAATCCTATTTTGTTTTAAGTATGGTTTATGGCTAAGACACAGTTTGCTACCAATCGACAACACTAGGCTTTAGTTGAGAAATAATTTCCTTCATACAATTCTGTAATAATAAACACAGGTGAATTTTGAGAGCTAATAATACAGATAAGGAATCTCCTTCAACACTGTACAATAAAATATGGAGTATAAACAAAGCAGAAAATGATGCAGCATCAAGTGAAAATATCAAGTTATTTTTCTTTTTTCAACAGCAATCAGGCAGCACTATTTATGTTGTAACCTGATTATATAACATTTTCAGTATGTAAGCTATAGGCATTAGAGCTTCAGACTTATTCTCAAGAATTTAGAAGACAAAATTGTGTATGTTGCTTAAAGGCAATACTGCGCATTTAAGGGTTAAACCTTTTCGAAAATCATTCAACATGTCTTCCTTTCTATCATAGTCAGTCGGGCTAATTACAATTATTGTGAAAATAATACATCAAGAAATTTAATTACACCTTTAGACCTAAATAATAGTCTGTTCAAAGTTTTCAAAAACTGAATTGTATCTATTAAAACGGCCTTTAAGTTTTGAAAACTTGTTTTACTTTATTTTAAAATTTCGTTTTTGGTTGCTGAAAGAGAGAAAACTAAAATTATCTACCGCATGCCAAAATGGCAAGAACATGCACAAGTTTGGTAAGCATTTTGACGATCCGCTTTGTTCTAAATCTAAAGCTAGTACGGAACCACTGTGAAGCAGCTTTATAATTGTACTAAAAATCTCCCCCTCGCGCATGCGTAAAATGTATTTTCAACGAAAATTTAAAGGTTGGAAAAGGAATTAAGTTTTAACTACTGTCATACGAAAATAATTGTCTTGTTTGATTGAAAGGTGACAAATGGTGTTAATGCCTTTTTAAATGCTGCTTTGTCCTCTACAAATTCTAAAAATTTACTTTTTATTTGATGCTCTGTTCTGTATTAATACTTAACAGAATTTTCTGAAAAATATTAGCGAAGTTTTTTATTATAGTTACATTGGGAAAGTGTCCTGAAACAATTAACTCTTTTTCATTCTCATTATTGTTGATTCACCTGTTTCTCCCACTATATAAAGGCTATTCGCACCTTTTTTAATGCTTTTAAAGTAATCAGCAGACATTTGATAGGCTTTAAACTGCTGTATCTTTAGAGTAATTATTTGCTCAGATGTTTATTCGCTTAGACCTGATATTTAATACAAGATATTAAGATTTGCCTTATGCTTTTGAAGTTTTATTTACAAAATGCCGTTTGTAAATAGACAGGGATTAGAAGTTTATGTTGCCGATCTTTTCGAAGAGAAATGTGTGTGTGTGTTCCTGCCATGCTGTTGTAGATACCTTGGAATTAATATATATAACGGCATATAACCACTTCCACCCTGCCTTGTCACCGGAGTGAACTGAATAACAGTCGTCGCAACATCAACCCGTCAGCGGAGAGTGGAGCCCTAAGCGCCATCACCGGTCATGGCTGAACACCTCACACCGGAGTTGCGTCCCGTCATCAGGATGAGGGAACTCTATCCCCAAACAATTACTATACCCACTATTGAAAAGTGTTGCCCTTCCTGTGGGAGACATAAAGATAGAATAAGTATGTTTGCTAAAATTAAAAGAAAAACACTTCCAAATTTGCAATCTTTTGAAAACAATTCCACACCTACTCAAAAATAAAGCAAGAAGTCCAAGAAATATTTCTAAGCGACATTTTTTAAGAAACAGATAAACGATATTTCAGAAATCTGAAAAACTGTTAATCACAAGTATAAAGTAATATAATAATATTTTATAAAGAATACTACATTTCATTGCTAAATTTAGACAAGTACATCTCTTTTGAAGGCAATCGTAACATACACGCCAGTAAGAAAATAATATTTATGGGATTTATAAAAATGCAAAAATAATGCTAGAATACTGCAATGAAAATAATGCATGTATTAACTTATTTAATTTTAAACTAACATAAAAATGTTGTTATTCCATTTTTTGCCATTGAAAACCGAACAGAAATTGTCTGTTTAGGATAAGAAAATGAACGAATTAATATTAATAAAAATCACAGAGGGAAACTAAAATCTTTGATCTGTCTTTTCATACATTTCATTTTGGAATCGTTAAGTGTGTTTGATTAGTCGTGAAATTATGAAGTGCAATCGTAAGTTTCAATATTGTAACCAATTTTCATACACAACCGCAAAATTCTATGAAATGATTGGGAGCTAAATTATTTGGAATTGGTTTTATTACATCATTTCAACTAGAACTGGCAGTTATCATAGTGACTACATCACGCTGAATCTATTTCAGTTATACAATCATCATCATACAGTACACTCACTTAAAACTGATTACGATGCATGAGTTCACCGAGCAATGACTACTGTTTTCTTGGCTATCATTAAAAACGGCCAAGATTCAAATTATCGAGTTTATTGGTAGTGAATGGTGAGCAATCGACGCCAAGTCAAACCAAATGTAATTCTCCCATTGCCTTTATGGTACTGTTGCGGTGTATTTTGATTTTAATAATGAATCTAGAAACTGCCTTTTCATTGCTAACCATATAAGGGCATCGTGTCCAAGAGGTAGTCGTTTTCTAATACGCATTAATCAGGTTGTTATCAGTTAAAAATCAATAGATGGAAACTTTAATAATGGGACTGACGAAGAAATGAGTGATCTTTGCGCATCCACTGAAAATGAAGGAACGGAATTGAATGTGGCAAAATAAGGATTTTTCAAAAAAACATCTTATTTTTATTTGAGGCAAAGCATTTTTTTGTTGCTTAGAGGGGTTGGATATTCCGCTCTATTCTTTGATTGTTTCCGATTTTAAGTAAGTGAAATTGATAGAGTTGATCGAGAGAGACAAAATTCAAAGAATAAAAGCTTCAGTGGTTTCTAATTTACACTATTACTTTAATGCAATGTAAAGAATGATGTTTTGATATTAGATTTTTAAAATTCTCATTTTCTTTCTCGTTAAAAAGAATATTTGTTAAAATTATAAATTATAGCATTTTGCCTACAAAGGCATATTATATTCTAACTTAAATGTGATTCGCAATTGATTTACTTTCATATAGAATCTGTTCCTCAACTTTTAAAAATTCTTCTCTAGATTTGGAGGTTTGAGAAGCTAATTACGATTATACAGAAGTTATCGTAAATCTTCATATGCAGAACTCATAGTTTCGATTCCAGATCAAATTCGATTGCGAAGATGCAATGAAATTAGTAAGAATTGTAAATAGTTAAAACATAAATAATCTTCCAAGTTAAGGGGAAAAATAAAAGAGATGGTCCTTTCATTTTTTTTACTTTCTTTTACTTTTGGTTTATAAATTACTAGTTAATATACCCGGCATTGCACGGGATAAAAATATTTTCAATTCTACGTACTTATAATACTTTATGCTTAATAAAACAGATTTTCGCAGCAGCTGCTTTCAGTTTTCGTTCGTCCGCTCCCGTGTCATCTCAACCCCACGGCCACCAATTCAATCCCTCTCATCCTTTGTTCTCTGGCCTTTGCACGACGACCTGCACGAATTTAGCAATCCTTAATACAGAATGTTTTCTTCTTTTTTTGTTTTGTTTACCTGTGATTGAATAACGGGAAGGATGTCGTGTGCAGCTTTCTTAGTGCACGCAGGGACGACGCTAGCGGGGGCAGGGGGCAACTGCCCCCTCCCCATCTGCGAGAAATTAAGACTTTCGTCGGCAAAAATCTTTGCGATTTTGGGAGATATTGAGAGCTGGCTATCAAGGAATATAATAATTTTAAACCCATCTTTAAGATATTATATAAGAAACGATCGAGATAAGCAATTTGTGTCCGAATTTGAGGACTGATTAACGGTTAGGTCAACAGAATGACCGACATCCTTTTAAGGTGTCGTCCACATTTGAAAGAATAACGGACAAGTGAATCAGATGTCGCATTTTGCCGACTGTTTTTGGTCGGTCGGCCAGGGATCAACAAGACGGATGAAAATATTTGTGTTTTGTTTTTTCTATCGACTGTTTCGATTACTTTTCGGTTGAATTATTAGGTAAAACTAAATAACTGTATTGCACAAGAGTGTGGCTACACATAGTGGTCATTCCTCTCGACGGCCATTTTTGTTCTGCGTGGAAGTTATCTCACCGCAGTCAAAATGTTAAAAAAAACCAATAACGGCCACTCCAACCTCTCTGAGCAGTCGGGTTTGTCGCGTGTTCAACTTTCTTTCTGTCTCTCCGACCGTGGACATTTTATAAAGAGAAAAGTGATGAGAAAAACTAAGAAAATGCATACACTCTAAAACAGCACCGGAAATCAGATAGAAATTAATCATTCCTCTCCCAATGTGAAGAGAAAAATGAATCCTTTCAGGTGCTGATTCGAACTCTGACAAAAAATTTGTTAGTATTTTCGCAGCCATCAGTGAATGAAATTTTCAGCTCAACGACTTTAGGAAAAATAGACGATATTATTGCCTTTCGTCAACAACTACCGACGAAATATTTATAGATATACTTTTACAATTTAAAAAAAATTGAAAAAGTTATCTCCGAAAGAGCTCAAAAACCAAAACAAGACACAAAATTTATTTTATTTCTAAGAACGAAAAAATAAAAAGAAAATAATTAAATTAATATAGAGAGAAATTTTCGGATAAAGTACTTTTTTTCTTTGAATAATTTTTTAAATTAGATTTATCAGAAATGACGAATTAGGTCTTATTTCAATATTTTATACTCAGACTCCCACACATAATAACCTTTTAGAAAGTCCAATTTTCCTTCGAACGGTGGTTGACCACTGTAGAGAGGTTTCGGTGTATTACATACCAGACGCCCTCTTCTGACTAGCTTGTTAGTCGGGAATATAAATTCAATTGACTCTCATTGTTGAGTGAAATATTCATACGGTTCGCCATTTTATTTTGTAAAGTCGGCTGGTGAGAAATTGAATACTTACATAACTCATTAAAAATTCCATCGTCGGATGATATCCGGTGAGTGATTTAGGGTTGCAATTTTTTAAAAATGTTTGTCAACTTTAGCGCTTGCTTAACATGGCTACGGATTATGAAGAAGCCAACCAATGATAGCGGATAATGTTGGGCCAAGCTGAATGCCAAAAAGTGGGTGACTAAAGAGAAAAACTGGGGGTTGGCGATTTTTTGAGGAGGACGAAAAAGTGGGTAAAAAAAAGAAAAAGACAGAAGGGAAGTTGGTAGCCGACGAAGAAGGATGAACGTTGTTTGTGGATGAGATAAAAAGTGAAATCAAATACGACGCAACTCGGCCGGATGATAAATGCATGCCATTGTGATAAAGCGCCCCCCGACTGCTATCCTATGTACCAGATAAGTCACTCCTTTTATTAATTTTTGACATTTAATAACATTAAAATATAGCAGAAGACCCTGATAGATATTTGAGTTAAAAATATAAAAGCTCACCAGCCAGGCTACTATTAATTTATATTTTCATTTCGGTATTGTGAATATGTTGTAAATGAATTCTTTGTATTATTCTGAACTAGCTTACTTTTTGAAGCCAACTATACGATTTAAGCTAATAATTTTAGGAGAGTCACGTATTTGGAGTGTAAACGTAACAGCATGTGCATAATTTGATTTTCATAGGTCCCTTAAAAAAGCATTTTTAAACTTCAAATTGTTATAGACACTTCACCCGTGTTCTTTTAGTAGCTTTGCATCCGTTCTGTTCATTGTCTACATGAATGTCCCTAATGGAATAAAGTGTGCCATCTAACATCTAATTACACGTCGTCGACACCTTTCTTATTCCTTACGCAAAATACTTGCAGCATGCTAGATGGAATAAAACATGCTGATAGAAAGAATTAAAACACAACAACCATAATCATTGAACTTACTAAATATGTTTCCAAATATAATTATTATCTTGGAGGACTTTGTTTACAGATTTAACAGAGAAATAGATGAAACAAAAAAAATTTAAATCCACTAGGACATTACCTTAGCTTTCAATAATGAAAGTGAAACACGGAATTAAATATTATTTGGCAACGGTTGGAATCAGATTGCAACAATGAAATGCACTGTTTTAAATTACGCGTTAAAATATTTTTACATATTTATTAAAATTAGAGAAATAAATACGGCATCTTCATTGATATCATTAAAAAGATGAGTTTTTAAATTTTCAGATGGTGGCTGGTACTGATCAAAAACACTATTTTAAACTTTCTCAATAAACGTAGAGCATTCTCACTTGTTAGCTATGCTTGCAAAGTCAGAAGAATTGGTAAAATCGGTCCAGTTGTTGAGACTGGGAACGCAGTCAAGGTTTCCTCTCCAAGAGAATTGACAATAAATTAGTGTTTTTACGATTTATCTCAAAAATGAAGAATTGAGATGGAGAAGCGACCAATGATGATGTATCTAAAGTCGTGAGCTTTCATATAAAATATAATTTAAAATGTAATTTTTTGAACTTTCAGATGGTGTAAAAAGGGTTATCGTGCTGTAATATTTTCGGAAGTTATTAATGGAAAACGCCAAAATTTCGCTTAATTTTTAATTAATTAAAATTATAAATAAAATTTCAAAAAAGGGTTCCGAGTTGCACATTCACATTCTCCAAAGTAGGTTTGTGCAAAATTTCGTAGCTCTAGGACCAGCGGTGGATCCCAATTCAATGCACACAGACACACAATCACACACATTCTACTTTATTATTATTAGAGATAAGAAAATATTGCATTTATAGGTTTAAAATTTGTTAATATTTATTTTTACTTGCCTCGGTTATTATTTTATCTCGTTATGAAATTTAGACAATAATCTGCAAATTTTTTGCAATATCAGTGCGGTAAAATTTATATACTGACATTTATGTTCATAATTCTTCATTTTCTTTTATTGCTTGTCGTTCAGTCAGATAATACTTACTACACCGACATGTAGCAAATTATTCCAAATAAATAATTATTATAATGAAATTCGCTAATTAATACTAAATTACCTTTAATTAGATATAGAATTAATTATTATCTGTTATTTTGAAGTTACCTGAAATAGAAAAACTTTGCTTGCCCCCCGTAGGAAATTTCTGGCCCGCCTCTGAGTGCACGCACGGCAGATGTCTCTTACCTACCATGAGGAAAACAACTTAACGATGCAGTTTATGTTAGAAAAGAGTGATAATGCCGGATGAGTCGATAAGAGTTATTCTTATAAAATAATTACGAGAGAATTATTATGAAAAACTTTCTGTATTTATTTGTAAATAGGTGTGCTGTAAATGTTTATTTATTTTGTATTGTGTTTGACAATAAAATGAAGCTTCTATATCCAATGATTTTTGATGTGGTTAATCGGATTTCTTCCTTCATTTCTAAAATCATGGCGGACATCAAGCAAAAAAATAGCTGCTGGCTATAAAATCATCCTGATTGCCAAAGTAGAGTTACTTGATTTCTGGTAAAATGTTAAAAAAAACTAACAAAATTTCGGTTTTCTATATTACACGACTCAGAAACAGTAGAACAATAGATTATTAACGTTATCTAATGCATTTTATTTTCCTTGCAGTCTTAAATTATAATAGATCGAAATTGTGCTGAATATCTATCTGTATTTATTTCATGCTATTAATAAATATTAAACAATATAATTCGGCATAGAATATCACGTTTTTTATTCTAAAATAGGGTTAAGCAATATAATGAAATATTTATTGAAGATGTTTCATTCTTAAGAAATTTCAAAGAAGACTAGTTACTCCTTGAAAAGATTTATGATCACAAGAAAAAGAGAGCTGTTTTTTTTCTTTCATGATTCTTCCTTAAACGATTTTTATGGTATTTATTTCTATTCTATTAGTCCATGATATATAAATGACGATGGATGATCAAAAAGTGGACAGAAGCAAAAATAGATCAAATCTATTATAACTTTTTCACAATGTAACAAAAAAAAAATCTTTTATAAGACTTCTAGAGTTTTTGCGTTACATTTTATTGCAATACTGAAAATCAAATGCATTAATTTTTTTTACACTGACAAATAACCAATTAAGTTGTTTCGAAGAAAAAACGAGGGTTACTTATGTTTGCTTTTCATCATATTTGATCCATAAAGCTTTATTTAGCTTGACACAATTAAGTGTGTTTTATGATACATTTGATGTTTACGGATAGTTTTTTTCTTACGTAGTCACAGCGGAGGATCAACTATATATAAGGCTCCCTTCGAGAATTGCCACCACCGCTCTAGATTCAACATAGAGAAGATCATCAACATGCTTTCCAAAGTCGTGTACGCTCTTGCCCTATTGGGATACGGTAAGTTCTTTTTTAAAAAATTGTTCTCGTGGTCTTACCTCTTGAAGTAAACTTTTGAAAAGTTCTCTAAGCCTGAAGTTTTCAGATACGTGTTGTCCACCTTATATGTACCAAAAACTATATTTCCCACAGCAACTTATTCATTGCACAGGAAACAACTGAAAATTTTTACTAAGCTGAGAGTTTTTGCCTCTATATTCTTTCAACTTGAAGATTAAATTAAACTCAAGTGAATAAACACTATTTTCTCAATTCATACGCAATAAAGAATGTGACAATATAGGGCTGCAATGTTTTGCAACCCACCACAACCACTTCCTTTTTTCCTACTTCGTTTAAGGATGCAGAGAAACATAAAAGGTTTTCAGTCAAGAAATGGACTGATCAGCAAATGATTGGTTGAAAATTTAATTTGTAGAGTTTATGCATGTATGTATAAATGTCATTAAATTATTAGAAAAAAGGCAGTTCTTTTTAAATAATGGCAATGACGCTGTACAAGGTGTGGCTTCAAAATAATCGGACTGTTTATGTTCCTGTGCAAAGGCAAGCAAGTTAAGAAAAAACTGCGAATAATTGTTTAAAGTGTCCCCTCCTTTACCATCTATTCAAGAGCAAACCCCGCATTTCTGTCCATCGGTTGGAATTTTCAAAGTAGTTCGGTCGCTCACGCCGCGCGGAAAAAATGCTAAGCCCTCAAAGGCAGTAGCGTGTTAACATGAAATTCTCCATTAAACTAAGGAACTTAGCAAAAAAAATAATTCGATGTTTTAAAAAGGGGTGCGGATATTGAGCGCTTGTCGCGAATACAAGTTTTTATCATGTTTAAAAGGTTTTAATAGAATCGAAAAGAGACTGAAGATGGTGTCATCATGGCTCACTAAATTCGATAAGTGCTTTCGACATCAGATTAATTGTTCACATTCATTAGGTACCTGAACTTCAAACAGTCAACCACTAATATTACAAATTGTTCCTATTGGATTTAATCTTTAGAAAAACAAATCGGTTTTTTCACTGGGAGAATAAACAATTACACCTTCGCTCTGACAAAAGCCTCAGTTTGTTTGGAGATTTTGTGGAGAAGTGATATGTTGTTATTCCTCCTGCATTCCATTTGCATTCAATGCCATTTGTTACTTTATATTTTATAATGGCATCGAAACCTTTTATTTATTTATTTATTTGTGATCAACCTAAGTTCAATAACTCAGTTAAACGAAACAATCATATTATTTCTGAAAGGAAATCTAGAGCTTATTTAAATGTTTGGTGTAATCTAGAATTTAAAAACATGTGATAACTGAAGAAATTAAAATCCATAAATCTAAAAAAATCCTAAATATTTTTAAAAGAACAGTGGGAAAATGCTTGATAAAAGATTGAAACTTTTCTATGTCATTGCAATATTTAATTTTATTTCTTTATTAAATTCATTGCTATTTTATTTCTTAAAATAAAATGTTCTAATAGTGCTCATCTTTTTATTTCCAGCTGCTGGTAAGAATGACTTAAATAAAAGAAAATTTAACTTTCTTACTGTTAATTTTATTTATGATTAATTCCTTTCATTTAAGAATATCGTTTAAGAATATTTAAGGGCAAATTCTTCAAAAAATAATTGTCACATACACCATACCATTCGAATATAACTTTGATGTAATGAAAATCTAATGAAAACTTAAATAAATAGGCAAATCTCACATTTGAATCCCATAAAATTTATCTTGATCTCAGCTTGGAACGATGATCGATAATGAATAAAATTAGTACGAATTCAATCATAAGTATTTTTTAAAAATGTCTGACATACAATAAACCTGCTTTCTTCTCCAAAAGCAATCTTCCAGTATATTAAGATATGTGTTAACATCAAATTTGTCGATGAAAAATTTATAAAGTCTTCAGCGTTGCCTACCTATTCGGCATGATAATATTAAAGACATATAATCATTAAATTCATTCAGATAATTGGAACTTAGCAATTGCGTTTTAAATATCAGTATTAATACACACCAATTTTGGAGTAAATGTTTTATTTTTCATATTTTTTTCTGTTAAGTGATTTTATCTTATTATTTTCAGTATCATAAAAGTGTTATTCAAAACTCTAAAAATCATTCAGCACAGCCTTCGAACTTCAGAAATAAACAAAATACTATTTTTTACTATGGACGGCATGACGGCCTTTATTGATTATTTAAAATTGTATCAAATATAATTATTCAAAGCCTTAAATATATAACCTATCATCATAAATATTGTGGTTAAATGCCTTATAGAACTTCAAAATTCTTCCATTTCTTTTCTTTATTTTTTATAATTGTAAAACATTATTTTTCTTTAACCATGAAAATATTATAATTGGCAATTTCTTCTTATTCACAGCTGCAGGTAAGAATTTTGTATCGTAAAGTGTTTACTGGAGTATTATTAATCCTAATATAACTTTACAACAATCTTAACATGTGTTCTTTATACATATTTTATAATAACATAATAATTATAATATATTTTTTTTAGTCCACCATTACCGTAAGTAACAAATTTTCGCTATTTTATCATTCATTAACGTGTTGAAATTTAACGATTAATATTGATCATAGAAACAAATCATTATATACTGAACAAAGTCAGAAGGTCCATTCTTCCTAATATTCTCAGTACAGCCAAATATTATATGACGAAAGCTTGAAGATATAAAAAAAGTAGACGAATGATTACAATTATTGAAGACTGAATAGATTAAAATTTTAAAAGAAATTTTCAGGAATCGTCGTGAACTTTCTTATATGATAATTTGGCCTGTTAATGCTTCATTCATTACTTCTTCGGCATTTGTAACTTTAAGCAGTACTATATTCATTGCTCTTGTTCATCATCTTGATAATTTGGGTCACTTGCTCTAAAGAGCAAGATAGACGTCAGTCTAATGGCAACGACAATCACTGATTAAGGTACCAGCAAATGACTGAGCGAGTGTTTTGTTATAATATCAAGTGCCGCGTTTATATTAACTTT
>BGPR01017955.1:0-31611 GCA_013235015.1 Araneus ventricosus | reverse complement strand
TGTTCTGTTATTCGTTATAAAAAGAAATAACTCTATTACGCTAGCAGCGTATCAAAGACTGCAATTGCTTAAAAAAATAGCTTTTTAAAAAATCGTGGCTTTAAAACAATTCTGGATTCATAAAACGAAAATAATCAGTCATTCTTCCATGCAAGACATTTATTCGTAGAAAACAGGAAACGAAACATGAACAAAATCTCTCGTTCAACAGTTATAGCAGGTTACAGTTAAAATAGTGCGCACAAGTACTTGAGACCTAGATTATATGAATTAATACAAAAAGCTCCGTAGACATGACATTAGGCTCGAACCCGGGCCAATGGGGCTCGTAACAAGGCGCTCTACCGACCTCGCTATGCAAGCACGTACTGGGGGAAGGCATATTTAAATGGCATTTATAATTTGCTGAAAATTTAAAAGCATTTGATTCATCTGACAGAAATTCACTAAAAAAATTACATTTTTATCAATGTAGTTAATAACAGATTTTAACAGCAGTAGATCTTTGATAACTGCAAAGAGTTGCTTAATATTCCTTGATGATGGTTAAAATATTTTCAAATGTATGGAGCTCATGAGCTCCATACAGTTGCATCAAGATTGATGCATCAAGATTGTAAACTTGATATTTAATTAGAAAGAAATCTTAGCTTAAATTTCATTACTGAACGATTCAGTAAATATATTGTTTCCATCAAATTAAATGACATTCATGGGAAGTCCTAACCAGATAATAGAAATCAAAAACGTCAAAATACTGAAGATTCTTGCAAAGTTCCATTAAATTCACTAACGAAATTTTAAATAATTAACAGAAATGTTAATTAAAAATTATAATTAGTAATTATAATTAATTATTAAAATTGTAATCAATATAATTAATTATCTAATTATAATTATTAATTACAATTAATATCAACACAATTAATTACCTAATTAAAATTATTATGTCATTAATTATGATTCATAATTATATTGAAATATGAGTTCAATAATAAAGATTATTAAAGTAATTATGGGCTATAAATCCATTTTTTCGGAGTCGGAACGAATCCGTGGATCCGGATCCGCAGCCGGACTCGGATCCGTGGACCCGATTCCGCAAAAGGAACGAATCTGACCCATCACTAAATCACAGATCTCACTCCCATAAACCGTAATGGCAACTTTTTTAACATTGTGCTTTACATAGACAGTACGCCACCTGTAGCGGGCAGAGAGAAGTAACCTGATTACGTCATTGTGACGCGAAGGAAACAAAGCCGTTTCATATCGTCATGACAACGATGTAAACAATAATTTGTTGTGTATATTTTCAATTCGTTTTTCGACGATTATTAAATATATGAATAGCTAATTTTTTTATATATATTGTTAATTTAAAAATGTTATTGTTTGAATAGTAATGCCATTTATTATTGTTTATATAATTATTTTAAATCTCACTAAACTGACATTTTCTTTAATACAGAATTAAAAGTAAATTTGGAATATCATTCAAAACATTAAAAAATTGATTTGCCTGTTTCCTAGGGTACCAATAATTTTTAACCTGTTTGATTTATAATTTAAGAAGAACAGAATAATCATTCATATTCCAAGAATTTCTTCCGCATCTCAACTCAACTCGATCACTTTTAGTTCTGAAAATTTATACCTTTTGGAATTCGAACATATTAATAGTTCTTTATATCATTAAATGTCTAACCGAGATAACATGCAAATAATATTTAAATGTCGCAAGTGTCGTAAGATGTTATTCTCAGAAAAAGAAGCATGCACTCCGCACGGACAATCTCCGACTATTTATGATTCAACTCTTGAAAACTGCAGTTCTGCTTCTGATGTTTGTTACCTCAGAGAAGATATACTTCTTTCTTGGATGAAAGATCAAGTTGATACTGGAAATTGGATGAAAGGCAAACTGTTTTGTCCGTCCTGCAACTGTCGTATTGGTTCATTCAATTTTGTCGGTGGTTCAAAGTGCAATTGCGGGCTGAGTGTCTTACCTTCTTTACATGTTGTTGCCCACAAACTTGATCGCGAAATAAAAATAGCTTCACATGTGCCCCCACAAGAATCGAAAACTGAAATGCAGGTAGACGTTTGATTTAATGAACAATTAGTGCATGGAACTTAAAATATATGCACAATGGAACCAGATATATCGTTTTCGAAAACGTTGGAAGTGTTCGACTGTTTTGGTTTGTTTTCTTGTGCATGGAAATCAAAAGTAGTGATCGATAACTTTATTATTAAGAGGCAATATATATATATTGTCATTTTTATTCTATTTATCGTTTACACCTGGAAACCTTCGGTGTGCGTGCAATTCTGTAAGAAACAGATATGACTATTGGAAAATAATCACCTTTCATGTATCCAGCATGTTTGTAATTTTTTGTTAATTATTATTCTTTTCCCATAAAATGACTGGAGAAGAAATGATTTGATGTCGTAAAATAGTTCTGATCTATTTTTCTTGTGATGCTCTGAAAGAAAATACATTTATTGTATTTTTATTATGAAATTGCAATAATATACAATACAAGATTGATTTTAAATGAACTGTGATATTGGACAGAAAAAAAAAACCGATGAAAAATTCTTCTGCTCTTAAACGAAATATTTGTGTTCCATAATTTTTAAAATGGTCATAGAAACTGAAATTATAACCATTGAAGTATCACCCGAGATTGTTTTTACTGTGGAATGTTTAATTTCACTAGAACCAAGTGCATATTTTGACTCAAAGAAGTAAAAAGAAAATGACTTTTCAACTTGCTGTTTTTATTAGCTACCAATAATCGTCTACATGAATCTTACTAATAGGATACGACAGTTTATGGCGACAGATTAATGAATATAGAATAATCTAATTTTATTTAATTATGGCTGTTTTCATTTTGTTGCATAATTTTTGTTTTCTTAGTTATTCACAATATATATAAAGCAGGTATTGCATTGAATGCACAAGGGAAAGTATGAATTATTTGAAAATTTTATATTTCTCTAAGCATTTTATGTAATATCCATGTAAAGTGACTAGTGATATTTAGGCAAAGTATAAGAAGAGTGTCTCTGAAAGTGTTTTATTGAGAAGCCTTTTTGAATATTTAAAGGACAATTTTTTAATAAGTGATTGAAAATAGCAGCTCAAACGAAAAAAAAAAAATTATATACACAAGAATGCACTATTTAGAAAAAAGTATTAAATTTTTTGTAAAATATGAGCTTTAGTTTATCTCGTCTTAATATGTAGCGTGCGTATATTGATGAGATATGATTCTATGTACAGGGGACAGCGACAAAAGGGAAGAGTTGGACATTCTTGAAATAGTGGAAAGAAGAGAAAAGGAAGGGTTTCATATGAAAGTTAAACTTCGTTTGCTCTGATGATGGTATTTGATCTAGATATTTCGTTGAATCAAAGAACAAAGCACGATCTCTGTGAAGATCTTTTTCAAATCAACGACAGCCAAGTAGCCACTTAGAACATTTTATTCTCATTTTAATTTGGCACAAACATAGCGACAAATTAATATCTAGTAGCATTTCTTAAAATTGCCCGCTTCTCTGTTGGCCCCTATATTTTCTTTGAGATAATAAATATCTTAACTTAAAATGATAATTTCAATTCTTTAAATTATACTGAGAATTATTGTTATAGTTTGTTTCAAGAAAAATTTATGCAAATGGATTTTCTGCAATTTAGCATCGGTCTAAATTTCAGAAAAGTCAAAAGTCTGCAGTCTTTCTTTCTTGGTTTACGAAATTCCAATGATGAAAATTCTCCAAAGATTTCACTTTATTTGACCTCGAGATCATTTAAACTATTATGAATATGTCTTAATTAATAAAAATATTTTTTATTTGGGCATAAACAAACACAAGGATGAAACAAAACACATACACCCATCGCCATCTACTGGTCGGAAAACGGGCACCAATGTGCTCCCAATGCTACTGCAGTATGTCGCTTAGCCACATACTGTCTGAATGTCTGAGTTTTAACTCACAACATTTACATTTAAAAAAAAATCAATTCAGCATTTTTTTTCTAATTGATTGAAAATGCTTCAAAATGAACAATAACATTGAAAAAAGTTTATAGGCAGCTTTTTTATTTGCAATCAAAGTTTGGCTCTCGGATGATGCTGGAAAAACTATCCATTTTGTCGTGAAGCGGGTCTAACGTCGCGTAAGGTAAATGCTCCAGTAGTGGGCCACTTAAGGGTGTTTCCTCAATTATCAGCTAAACTTGAGAGAAGTTTTGCTAATCTATATTTTATTTTGTGATTGTTCAAACTCCTATCTAAAATAATAATAATTGCCCAAAATATCAAAATAATTGTTATATATTTTTTTACAAATTAAAAACTTAGCTCACTTCTATACACTAGAAGTGGGCATAGCAAACTTTTGATGTATACCAGTTGTGGGCATACCAAAAGTGGGCCACCCAGATTTGTCAAATGTGCTAAAGAAAAACAAATAAAATCATTATATATAGTAATAACAATACATTAACATTATACACCTATAAAAAATACAATAAAAATGGCTTGATATTGATGAAATCTTATTTATAGATTCTAGTTGCACGAGATTTACATTTTTTCTCTAACAGCCAAGTTTTTATTAAAGGTATATGTTAATTGTCGATCTTTCATTTTAAGTTCTGGTTGGGGCATTATGGATATTAAATCTTGACTGCGGGGCTCCGCCCCCTGTTCGCTTTTGCTCGCCAACCCCCGAAACTGCTTGCGCAGTTCCATTCGGATCGCTTTGTGATCCGAGCTCGCTTCACTCTCTCATTGAATACTAAAGTACTTTAATCTAGGTATGATAATTTGTATCACAGAAAAAATTATTACTCTGACAAAATAATGTACCAACAATATACAATAAACAATCTGGACAACAATCATTTAAAGGAGGAATAACTGTTGGGGTTATATTAATTTCATGTTGCAAAAGTATGCAGTTTTATCATTCACCATAAGCAGAATGAAGTAAATTCACTTACAGTAAAAATATATTTGGGATAAAATAGTCTGTACAAACACGGTGCCAAAAAAAATATATATATATATTTACATGTTGCAAACAGTATGCAACCTTAATCATTCTTCTAGAGCAGTGTGCAAGAGAACTTTTCTGAAGTATAATTAGCTCTCTGGTCCTTATTTGTAATTTTTATGTTTACACATGGCAAATAGTGGACTCCACTAGTACCATAAAAGGGCACTATCCCAAAAATTCACAAAACTTCCCATATACACAATTGTAAATTTCAGAGTTAGGCGACACGGTAGCGACAGAATCGAAGGATCTTACTTTAGAAAGACCCACATACAACTTACCATGGCTGAAAACTGGTTTGGTTAGATCTAAACAAATTTTATCAAAAGTTTGTCCCTGTGCTGAAAAGGCTAATCTAATAGGAAATTGTTTATGCTTGAATTGAAAAGGCATATTACTATCAGATGGAATGAGAGGTATGAGGTAAGATTCATTGTTATTATCCAGGGGCGATTGTGTTCTGGTATTTTCTTCATCCTTAATACCGGAATTATGGTATTTTATGATAAATCAAATTTTAAAAACTTAAGAGTACCGAAGAGTAGACTCCGTAGTTTTAATGCAATTTCGGCTTCTACTACAGACTACACAAATTATAATCCATACTATGGAAAATTTACTTTGGATTATGCTGAGTCAATCCAAATGATTTTTTTTAGAAAATGTCATACCATAACTAAGAATAACTACCTCCCTTAAGAATGTATATTAATTAATGCTAATTCATACAAAATGTTACTTTATTTTTAATATTGTTTTGTTATCAATTTTGATGGTTTCTTTTCATGTGTGTTATCGAATGTTATTGAAAACTCATGAACTAAGACGAAATAAATTAAATAATTTCTTATGTGAAAAAAGTATATTAAAAATCGCATGCAAAAGTTGAATCTGCGCTGTAATAATTGAATACATATCCGTTCCCTACACGTAATTTTCCTGCTAAAATTTCAGGTATTTTTTCATGAAGCCACAATCACCCCTGATTATCGGCACTAAATTTTTTTTTTTTTGCCACTGTACCATTTTTTTGCAATTTAATTACTATTAGTCTCATACCATTGCACAGACTTTTTGAAGGTGCTAAATTTCTTAGTAACATAATGATAGCCCCTGGTTTTAATTTTAATTTGTGAGGTGGCATTCCAGTTGGAGTTCAACTATTTAAAAATTATTTGGTGTATGCAAGTTGGTCTTGCGGGTCATTACTTACTATATCTCTAAATTCCCTGTTAGCCATTTGTTACTTTCTGCATGCTCTGTCTCGCCTAAGCCTGGCCAATCTTCACTGAAATCTTTTACCCAGGGATTCCATTGAATGCTGCTCTCTCCTACGCAAATTGTATTCAACAGTTCGCAAGAAAATTAATTTTTAATCCATAAATTCAAAAAAAAAAGTAATGAATTTTCTTGTAACATGTAAGGGTCATTCTACAGAAAACCTGCAATTTGACTACATAAATTTTCAAATTAAAAAATTCAAAATAAATTCTTCAAAAAAAATTGAAGGACACCTTATGGTGTATATATACTCATGACATGTTACACAGATCAACTCCATTTTGATTTTGTAAAAAAAATTAATAATAATTTAATAGTCCGCAGAAGTGATGACTATGTCCACAAAAGTGATGTCTCTGAAAATGTAAATATTATGATGCAAAACAAAGAGAAAAAGCAATGAATTTATGCAAAAACATTTTTTATTTAATAATCAGGCCATAATTATTGATACATAGCAATAACCCTGCAGGTGTATGACAAAAAGAAAATGTAAATAAGAGTAAAAAATATTGACAAAAGATTTTTGCAACTGATTTAGTTAAACTACAGAAATTTATTCTAAGTTTATGAATGAAGTTAACTTATCCTCAAATATGAAGCAGCCTCTTGTGTTCATGTTTGGAAATTTTAAGAATTTTAATTGTTTTTTTTATCAATAACTTCGTCGTCAACCTGCTGAGGAAATGAAAAGACTTTGTTTCCTGACCTCCTTAAAAAGTTAACTTTGTATTTATTCTGATGCTCTTCTGTTACAACTCCTGTATAATGCTTCTTAACATTTTTCTTTCCTTCAAAGCAGACAATCACATTTATTTTCCAACACTTCATCTAAATTAGAGCTGTTGTGATCATCATCAGTTTCTTTCTTTTGTTTCTTATAAACAAGATGACACTGCCCAAGAGAGAAATGAATACACTTTTCTTCAGGTTTGCATGTTATACAATTCAGACGTCTTACATCCAGAAACTGCTTGTTTTTCTTTGTCCAAGCAATCTGGTGTGCTTTCATTGTGCCTTTAAATGTTGCAATATATATATATATTTTTTTTGTAAAAGGTCATCAATTTTCTTCATTTCTGCATCAGCATCTTTATCGATACCAATCACTTTGATGCCAGGGCAGCTTGATTTTAGCAAAGAAACAAATTCATCTTTCCAGTAATATCATAACCTTGTGCAATAATATTATCTGCAGTTCGTTTTAGAGTTCCTCCTACACCATCAGGAGCCCCCTTGCCATGGCCGGTTTCAGAGAAGTGCCAAACACATCTAGGTGCTCCTGTTCCTCTTGCGATGAATGTTCCCAAAAGATAAAATATTTTCTTATTCTTGTACTGAGTACTTGGCCCATCACTTAATATGTGCAATGTTTCTAGTTCAGGTACTTGTACCACAAGCTCTTGAAAAATCGGTTTCAGATGAATACATATAGCTGCTGCATCATGGCGTAAATTTTCTGAGACTGCAAAAACACAAAGGTTTAGTCTTTATTTTCTAATTGCTGGTTGCAGTATAATACTGATGTATGCAAACTCAGCTGTTTTTTTGAGGATCCAAAATGGGTAGATTTAATGAATTTCTTCTGCATATTTGCAATTGAAGTTTTCAGAAAAGTCAATGTGAAGCAATGCTTCCTTTTTCTGTAGATTTTCCTTTATCTTATTAATGATTTGATGTTGATGATTAACATTATTCACATGTTGCATGAAAGTTGGCATTGATTTCATAAATGCTTTCAATAGCTCCTGTTTTGAGCACTCAACAGTTTCTTTTACAGTCTTCTGACTAATCTTTTCATTTCCGTGAATGATTACCTTTACCTTCTTTGTTACCCAACGTTCAAATTTGATCTTGGTCTGAAGATCATAACATAAAGTTGTAACAATTTTTTGTTACATTCTTGGCATGTTCTTTCTAGGCATTCTTCCTTCATGTTGGTGCAACATGTACTTTTTATCACTTCTTGTGGTGTACTTTGTTTTATCATTTTTGCTATCTTCATGCTCCTTACCAGGGGAGCCATGTTGGTATGTATCTTACACAAACATGTTTGTCTGTATATTGCTTTAGGTTGTAATATCCAGAATGGACGTAATTTACAAAATAATGGATAACTTACAGTTAAGTCTCCATCCTTGTAAAAAGGATAAGCTGCTAGGAATTTTTTATGAAGAGACTTCAGAGAATCGTTTAATAGCCGCATTTGACATTTCTGTTTATTTCTAGTAATTGTTTCTTTTTTTCCTGCTGTTAATCTGCTAGTCATATCATTTTCCACAAAAGCTTTTACGTCTTCTCTAAGCTTTTCAAGTTTAATTTTTCTTTCAGTCCTTCCATATGACAAGTTAGTTTTCCAACGTGATGTTAAGGATGTAAAATATCCTTGACATCGATATTTTTCGAGAATCCCACTAGTAGCTGATTTTAGTGTTCTCTTCTCAGCAGTATTTGACCTGATGTAAGTTGACTTTATCTTTGACAGTAACAGTTCACTAAAGAGAAGTTTTTTCTTCACTGTTTTAGAAACATTTTTAGTACCCTTTAAAAGTTTGCTGACTTTTGTACGGGGCGATTCCTGGGAACTTTGCTGTTTACTGGAACGCCAGAGTCTTTGACGAAGTTTTGCATTCATTTTTTCTGGTAACTTTAATTTTTTCTCTAAATTCTTAATTTGTTTTTTCATCTTTTCCTTTCCTTGTTTCGCTTTTTTCTTTCCACTTTCTTGTCTGTTTACTCTTCTTTTGTTTAGCAAATACATGGGGCTTTCATAATAAGGGAACTGGATTGGGAATATTACTAGGTCCTGGCATTGGTTCTGAAGTCATAGGAGGTGTATCCCTGTTTAAAAAATCATCAGTTTTCTTTTTAAGTTTTTGAGATTCCCTGTATTTGTTTGCCCTTTTTCTCCAATCTTTTCGAATTTTTCTCTTTTCCCTGTCAGAACATTTTGAAATTGGCTTCACCTTCCCTGTTTCTTTTTTCTTTCTATATTGTTCTCTATGCATCCTTTTTTATTCTTCATGTTTTTCTGGAACTTGCCTAAGCTTTTCTCTGGCCCTTCTCATACTTTCTTTCTTCTGTTCTCTTCTTCTTTTTAATTTCTCTTCTTCAGATATCCTTTTCTTTTCCCTTGTCATACTAGTCTGTCTTATCAGACTTCTTTTTAGAATATACCTAATAATAATAATAAACATTTTTGTAATATTTGTGGGTATTTACAAAAAGACATACACAAAACGAAAAAGAAAAAAAAGCTGTGAAAGAAAAATTATGATTTTTAAAAAAACATCACAAATACAATATTTTGTGAAAATAAATCACTTCTGTGGACAGGCCATCATTCCTGTGGAACACACATGTCCACAGAAGTGATGAAAATTTCAAATTTTCTTGAATAATTACATTATGGTTAATATTATAGGTGTGTGCCATTTATAACATTTAGGCAATCATATTTCATTCAATATGGCATGTTGTATAAAAAAATATCATTTTAAATTATTGTTTTATAAAAGGTCACAGAGGTGATGGCATGAGCTGAACAAATTACAAAAGAACATAAATAGCAAGGTACTTACCCAAGAGATTTTAAACTTATTCCAAGCAACTAGCTTACGTTTCTAACATGGTTGCTTCTATTTTCATTTGCCACCAAGAAAATACAAGTACCTCCATCTAGTGAGTTTTTTTTATAAATGTTTTAAAATGTCTACAGAAGTGATGCAAAATCTTGTGACAGTCTTTCTTTTTGAAAAATATTCACAGTGGTAATAAATAAAGCAAAAATTCCTTATGTGATGTTAAATTCATATATTTTCAAATGAAAATACAATACTTACTGCATATATATGAAGTGGAGTAAGCAGCTACAATTATTGAAATAGTGCAACTCTGGCTTGTGACCTTGGCCAATTTTGGCCCTTGCGCCATAAAAAGTCACTCACTCACTCACTGGCTTGTGACAGTCCACAGAAGTGATATATCGCCTTCTGTGGGCAGATTTTTTATTCTTTATTTTTTTCTAATTTCAAGAAATTTTAAATTAAAATAAAAAGAACATTGTATTTTTACATATTAAATTTTAAAAAAAAGGCAATGTTAATAATAGTTTTAATTTTATTGCTTTGTGACTTAAAATGCAGGTTTTCTGTAGAATGACCCGTAAGCGATTAGCTCAACCGGTCAAGTCAAGAGCGGAACGCTCGAGATCAGTGTCGAGATTGGTAAACAAACTGATTGTTGCCAACAGGGAGAAATCAATAAAGGTCCTTTATGCACCACTCCTAAACGTTTTATATGATATAGATATGTTATGTTGAATAAATCGTTTTCAACAATTAAAGTCCTTTTTGTTCTTTGTAGATTTTAGCCCCTGAATAAGTATTGCTTTATCTTTTATGTCCTGAATTATGCACCAATATACATAATTTTGTGTATTTTTTTTACTTTCCATCAGGGAAACGAGAGCAAATTTACCTTCTTTCAACTCTGTTTCGTCAAAAATGGGCAATCCTTCTTCGCTCTCACCGTAATCCAAGTCGCTCAATTCATTCACGATAGAATCATCAAATGAAATTGGAGACTCAGATGAAGACCTTTTCTGTTTCTTTTTGTGTAGTTTACTTTTTTTGTTCCTTGTCCATTTTCCTTCTTTTCTCTTTCAATTTTTCTTTTTCAGTAGCTTTTACATTTTTAGCATCTTCTTATAATAGATAATCATTTGTGGTGAAGTAACCACAGCAGGAAGTTTCTCATGCTTTCTCTTTTTTCTTTTACCATCTTCCCTCTGCGACCAGAAAAGAGCACTCTAAAAATGTTGATGGCCCAGCAATGGGATAGTCATTATTGTCCGTCTCGTTACAGAGCCCAACTGATTCTTGAATATCAGTCTTTTCCTCAAGAGTTTTGATGGCATGTTCACTGATTGTTACCTGATCACCTATAGAACTGACATCTAGTGATTCTACGTAGTCCATAAAAACTTCAACTGGCTCTTGAACTTCTAAATCAATCTCTTCCTCGGTAGTTTCAACATTAAGCTGACTTAACGGCTGCAAAAATTAAAACTGAATTATAGCTTACCTGTAAATTGGGTGAAGATTTTGCTTCCAACCATAAGTAGTATAAATCTGTTCTATAGGGCCATTCCATTCTACATTTTCTAAAAACACTTTCTACTTTGCTTCACCAATTTTTTCTTCCAATATTCTTAGAAAATGGTCTTCCCTTTTGATTGGTGGTGCTGATTTTTGCGATTTTATTTCCTTTGGGACAACCACTTTCTTTGGATCCCATTATGCCGCATGCCCTAAATCCATTTGAGATGGTATCGATTGAGAGCTTACTTCAGAACCCTTGGAAAATCA
This sequence comes from Araneus ventricosus, assembly GCA_013235015.1. Lineage (NCBI taxonomy): Eukaryota > Metazoa > Arthropoda > Arachnida > Araneae > Araneidae > Araneus > Araneus ventricosus. The sequence goes on along the minus strand of BGPR01017955.1, from coordinate 19,876 downwards.
TTCTTCTGTATTTGACTTCCTTGATTACTTATTCAAAAATTCATAACCTCTTGTCTCCAAATAGTTTTAAGAGCATGGAACACAGCAACATCCTTAGGTTGAAGAAGATACACTGCATTTGGAAGCAATGCCACCAACTCAATTCCATGAGCCATACAGAAAGTACTAAGATGCAAAGACAGATGAGAACTATGTCCATCCATAAAAAGTACCACGGGTGTCTGTATTCCTTCCTTTCTTAAATATAACTCAAAAATGTTTGTGAATGCAGAGCCCGTGCACATGTGACGTTAAAATCTACTCGGCCAATGAGAGTTCGTTTCGGATTGCATCATCATTTCTGCTATTTCAGTGCATCTTTCGCCCTCAATATTTAAATAAATAAATCTTCATGTAAAATTTCATCATATTGGTGACAAACTCCAACATCGATAATGACTTTTACTTCGGTTATATCCAAAAACATTCACAAGTACATAAGCACTAGGCTGAACTTAAGCTTATCTTTATCATCACAGCTACTAAATCCTCGATTGTTACTGAAATCAATAGAAGTCATTAAAGTGTCACCAGATTCATTGCTGCAGATATTTTTTTCTTCTTAGATCTCTTTTGCTTGCTCTCTTCTGTTATAGTTTCTTTCTGAACAACCTTTGTCAACAGTGTGAAACATGTGCAAAATTTGTTTATTGTCCACCGATTGTTTTTACAAGAAATTCCTCAGATTTTATTGATACAACTTGATGAATGGAATGTGTACGTTTCACTGTTTTCAAATTGGGTGGTATATTCTGAAAACAATCACAAACCTTCTCTTCAAGTACAAAAAATAGTTTTATCTTCAAATCTTGATCTCGTAACACAAAACAATATTTCAGCATCAGGTATATCAGTTTCTCTTCATATGGCTGGTTGCTTATTGTAAAGAATTCTAATAATGAAAACTAGTGTTATTAGTGAAGTATAAGAATGAATAATATAAACAATGAAATAAGCTATTTACAGATGAAAAGAATAATTTGTGAAGCCAAAACAACTTTGAAACACGGCACCAAAAGTTCACTGTTGTTAAAACTCATAAGCGGACTGGATTAAGGTGAAACCGCATGTGTTGTACGTGGTATTGAGCCTCAAGTGGAAGGTCTTGATCTAGGCCTGAATCCAGGTCAGTAAGGTTGGAAGAATTGATGGCTTCCAGTTGTAGTTTGATGAAATCCTCATATCACTGAGAAAGGAAATCAATTTAGCTATTTTTTTCTTTGAGAGTTCATTTAGAAGTAAATTTTTTTACCCAAGGAGAGTATGTTCTGCACTTGGCTTGATAGCTACTTAATACTGCAAAACTCACTTCATAACTTGCTATTCTTGCTCTTAACTTTGGTTCATATACCATTTCTGCTAGCAAAGACCATGCTTCTTTGGCAGTTTCTGCTTCTGCAACTGTCTTTTTGACTTTTCTAAGCTGAAATACACTGTAGCCAGAGCTTTACACTTCTGGTGTTCAAATTCAATCTTATCTTTGTCTTTAGCATCCTTAGCTAAGACAGGTTCCTTCTTTTCAATAAATCTCTTCCGTCAATAGCATTTTAACCCGGCAGGAGGCGCGCACCGGGTGACTAGGTCACCCGAATTAGCTTTATTTAAAAAAAAGTGCTATAAATTAGAAAAAAAAATTGATTGTAATCAATAAGTGCTTTAATTCATTAAGAAAGTATACTTCTTTAATTAAGCAAACTGAACTAAGAACTTAACAAGAATTAAGAATTAACAGATGGCTGAATTTGGAACAATTTATTCATGGGCTGTCTTTCTCCGTAGACTGCCACACTTGATTTTCAGATATTTTAAGCGTTTGCAAAGCGTCAGCCAATGGAATGAAATTATCTTTGAGTATTCTTGAACCTTTCGCCGCATTGTCAGCCTTTTCATTGCTTCGAATTCCAACGTGTTCTGGTATCCAACAAAATATAATTATAAAATATTTTTTGAGATTGTTGTAGAGGTTTAGATACTGTATGACTAATGGGCGACTTTGCGATGAAGCATTTTTAAGTTCTACAATGCTACTTTTAGAGTCTGTATATGTATGATAAATTTAAAGAAATTCGACGTAGGTATCTTCACAAAACCTAGGTAGATTGCATATAGCTCCGATGTAAAAACAGAACAGAAAGGGTGAAGTTTTTCCGAAACTGTGGTATCTGGGAAAACTGCTGCTGAACCGATATGATTGTCATACAGTGAAACCTCGTTAAGTCGTCACTCAAGGGACCAAACATTTTTGACGACTTAAGCTGAGTGACGACTTGGGCGGAGTGGGAATTTTTGAAAAAAAAAAAAAATACCCCAAAACACCGAAATATTTTCATGAATTGCTGTAGGATTCAGTGAGAAAAACAAGATTTTCAGAAATCAATACATGCAAATGAATGAGCGGAAAATAAAAAACACACTTCTTATTAGTAACCACATTTTCTTTTCTTTTACTTTGGTACATTAAAATAATCCAACAGTGTTGATTGATGAAGCTGCTGATTACTGGAAATAGTAACTTTCTTTTCTTATATACTTAAGGCTTTAAATTCTTCGTGTGTTGTACCTTAAAGTACTAGGGTGGACCGAAAAAACATTTTTTTCTATCTTAGATAATGGGTAGTGTCTATCTATTTTTGGTAATATGATTTTATCTTTTCATATGCAGCTATGAATTTCAAATTTATTTTAGAATTTTATCTACCTCTTTTAATATAACACCATATATTTTATCACCATGATCTTGTTTATCCACCATACGTTTGGCGCAATTTAGCCAAAAATGGCTCTTGCGCCATTAAACCCCAACCAACCAACCAATCGATAATGGGTAGTGCGGAAAAGGTGCCATTGGTGGCACAAAGTGCACATAAAAAATTGAAGTTTGTAGCAGTTTCTTGATTTGCTGCAATGCGTAGAAATTTCGGCCAAATGCCGTTTTTTGATGTTTTTTACAAAATTTGTATAAATTTTTATATTTCTATTTTCGATGATAGGTAGTGCGGAAAAGGTGCCGTTGTTGGCACTAAAAGTTCATATAAATTTGAAGTGTGTAGGATAATTCCTTCATTTGCCGCAAATACGTAGAAATTTCAGCAAAATTCTGTTTTTTCACGTTTTTAACAAATTTTGTCAAATTTTACCTTTATTTACTTGTAATAATCAATTAATAATAATTACCTGTGTCAGATGTTCTGCATTTTCATTTTTTTAGATGAGTTATAAGTTGTCTTTTTATTAATATTAAATTCTTGCTTTCTCGCATATAAATGGGAAAAGTATTTTGTTTCAATATAGTGCGATCTGTTTTTTTCTGTCCTTTTCTTACTTTATTTCTTTGTTTTGAGTGATGCGCCATTATGTTGGCGAATCGTAGGCGACTGCAAGTCTCCAAACGATGGGGCGGGTAGAGGGGTTATGCGATATAGTACGTGTCTCGTGCGATATAGTACTTTTGTTTAATTTTTAACTATTATTGTGTTTTGAGCTCCTTTATAAAGACAATTTTACCAATGGCTAGAGCCAAGGCCCATAAGAAACGCAGTATTGTAAGTATTAACTTGGAGCACCATGCGAATTAAAAGAGATGCAGTTGCCAACTTACGCTGACATCATGCACCACTACTACTGGTTGCGAAATGATTTATCTTCAACCAGTGGATGATCTTGTTAAGATGGGTGACTGGGTCACCCCAATCAGTTTTATTAAAAAATTGTGCTATAAATTAGAAAAAAATAATTTGATTGTAATCAATAAGTGCATTAATTCATTAAGAAAGTATACTTCTTTAGTTAAGAAAACGTTTTTAATGTTTAAAAAACTTTCCATTCAAAAGAATTACATACCTTTATCAGGAGTTTTAAATCTACATACACTTCTGGCAGACATAAGAAGAAAGATTTTTACAGGTAAAATTATCACATTTTATGCAAGAAATTGTAATATTATTGTCTTTAGTTTGTTTTGTTTGTCGTATTTTGTTCTTTTTGATGGGATCTCATCTGATCCACTTTAGAAGTGGCTTCACGGAGTGTTTTAGGAAGCATTTGCATATTTTCCCTTTTCTTTATGTGTGGCTCTATAAGATATAATGCCAATTGCTTCAGAAATTTTCTCCTACTTGTATATTGCAAGGGAGGGGTCTCTGTTGACATTAGAGCAACTCGGGCATTTACCGCGGCGACGTTCAACCCGCAATAAAAAACTACCATCGGCCACCTGTTGGTTTTCGAGCTGTTGAATATAATGATGACATTTCATCAAAGTGTCTACAACCTCTTTTGTTGCATTATAAAATTGAATTCATCCTGGCTTCTTCGTATCATCACTTTCATCAATGGCGCCATCGCGATGCATAGTAGATAACAATACTACATACAGTGTCATGTTCTTTCGAAATCCGAATATGAAAGATTGTTTGCATGAAATCGATGGGAATTTCAGCCTTGTTTCTCTTCAGAGTTCCTACTATGGTTAGCCTCTTTGATAAAAGTTCCTTCGCTAGAGGATAACTTTTATACCAATTATCCATTGTCACGTTTCTGCCTGATCCAAACAAAGGAGTGCACAAGCGTTTTGTAATTTCAAATGGCGAGTTTTCGAACCTCCGGTTGTTGCCCTGCTTATATCTCCATATTGTACCTGTAAAAAGTTTTGGAATCTACCAAGGCAGAGATTTTGATTCCATACTTTGCTGGTTTGTTGGGTATATATATTGACGAAAAGAACACCGCCCGCGAAACTTCTCTAATTTTCCTTCGATAGTGACATATTCACCAACAATATGTCTTTTGGCAATTTTCATTGAAATCGGTAAAAAATTCTCTCACAGCTGCCAGTTTGTCTACTTTTTCCGAACTTCACATTATCTAATCGTATGCACCCGAGTAGAAAAATAAATCTTTTATATGACATTGTGTTCCTTAAAATTTCAATGCCTGATTCATCAGTAGCCCACAAATCTTGCGCATTTGTATGTGACGATTTAAGCAAGTCGCATAGATATAAAAGTTCAAAAAAATGCTCTCATTTCCACTTCATTGGTCTTAGCGTCTCGATCTCTGGTATAATTTACCGATATCTGCTCAATATAAATATTTGTCCACTCTACTATGATCGTATGATTTTAGCGTTAAAAACAATACCCAATTTTCTAGAGGTTCTGTTATATTGCGTGCGATATTTTTCAGTCCTTGTAAATGAGTTATTATATTTTGAGAACACGTTTTCACTTTTTGATTTGTTTTTTCTTTTTGCCAAACTGTTTTATTTTTGCTAACAAAAATACTTTCTCCTGAATCAAAATTTTCGTAATCTTCATCATTCTGCTCAAACTCACTTTCGCTGTCATGAGAAGTGTATATTTCATCATCAGGTTCATTTTCGCTAGCTTGATCAATTTCTTCTTCAGAAGACAACCTCATCCAATAGAATTCTCAAGCGTTCCATTTCTTTTTCATAGTTCGTCAATTTACGTTTGCACGCCATTATTTATTAAATAATTCAGTGCACAAAACAACATAAACACTCCAGAACACAAAACTATGCTGCTTAGAATGAAAAATTTCGAAGCAATAACGGTCTCGTTGGGAGACTGAGTCACCCCGTTACCACATGGATTCCAAGAAATGAATGTTTCGCGAAAGGAATGGAAAGTAAAAATAACACTACAACCTGCCAAGGGGATTGTCAGACAGGAGGATACTGAAAGGATGATTGATTACAGATAAACATTTTTCCCCGGGACTGATGTTTTTCTAAGAATGGGGCGACTCTGTGTCCCGCGTGATCTCCATCGGGTTATTATCAAGCTTCCATTGGCGGTAATTGTCACCATTAAGCTTCTTGAATTGAAAAATATTCAATATGCATGACTGAAATTTTTAATTCACGAAGTCCAAATGTTAACAAGCAGTAGAATCAGATTACTAATGTCTTCGTAGGCCAGGGCCCAAAACCCTTGTTGGGTTATTTATGGAAACCCAAGTATGCCCATTAGGGTGGCCCTTATTTTTTGAAGTTTTAATTTCAAATCGCACACCCTCCATTTTTGTTCTTAGAAACAATTAGAGGCCTCATTTGTTCAAATCAAAGGTCGGGAACACGTGCCGCATCGCGGTAGAAGTTGGAAGCATGTGGGTGCAAGCTGCGACTTGTTCGTTCATGTCTCGCTCCTTCCTACGCCTGCGTCTCGTTCTCAGTCTACTCTAGTCGCTGTTCGGATCAACTATTAGTGCAATTATGGCTTCGACTTTGAGAAGTGGCCATCGAAATATTTATTTAATTGATAGTGAACGTCACCAAATTACCGGATGCAAACTTCCATCTAATCGGCATGTACTATCGGTGCTATTTTATAATTTACATGAAGTTAAATTATCCATAAGGGAAAGTGCCAACTTGGTAGCGCGCGAATGCCTCATTTTCTGGGAGAAAGCAAGGATTCCTACAAGAGAGACACCTCATTGTGTAGAAAAGATCATGAAGATGTACAATCATTGGCGCAATCTTCAAAAAAGTGCCTGCCGTAGGTCAGAAACGCAAGAAGAAAATGAAAGCAACTTTATATCAGATTTAAATAATTTATTTGATATTGCTAACGCTAATGCCTTGGAAATCATAAAAATTGAAGAAGACAGAAAAGTTGTTGTTGAGTCAAAGAGAATGAGGATGGACAGGATGTCTAATGGGAATCGATATGAAGCTAGCAAAGCGTGAAGAAAGGGTATTATTGAGAGTCATAGAACAAGAAAACAGACTGGCTAAGGCTCATCATAGTTCGGAGATCGATGACAATTTCATGGATTCATCAGAAGAATCGTCAGGTACCGAAGATATTTCTGATCAACCTGGGCCTTCATCAAGCATTACCCAGTCGTCTCTTGAGGAAAACATAGATGAGCAAATAGAATTAAGAATGGGAATTGTAGGTGGGATGAAATGTTTCTTAACTCCAAAAATAATGGCTGTACTCGATCGATTCCACATTAGTCAGAGAAGTGCCGTTTTTATTCTGTAGGCCGTAGCTGAGTTTTTAGGACACAATATAGATGAATTGGCAATCAATCAAAATACGATCCAAAGATATCGAGAAGATTTTCGTAAGACGAAAGCTACTAGGATTAAAGAACTATTTAAATAAAATGAACCTAGTTTCGTATGCGTTCATTGGGATGGTAAATTGCTACCTGCTTTAAATGTGAGAGATTTAAAAAGTGATAGACTGCCTATTATTGTTACATATAAAGATGAAGAAAAATTGCTGGGAGTGCCAAAATCAAAAAATTCTTCAGGGAAGGAGTAAATAATGGCTGTCTGGAATGTTTTAAAAGATTAGGGATTGGAAGATAAAGCTCAAATTCTCTGTTCTGACACAACTAGTTCGAACAAGGGTCGTATCAACGGTGCGATTACATTTCTAGAGTTGTATGCAGATCGAGAGGTGACATATTTTCCATGTAGGTATCACATATATGAATTAGTGCTACGAAGTGTTTTCGAATATGAGTTAAACGAAGTGACTTCTAGTCCAGATGTTGCTTTCCTTAAAAAAATTAGAGAAAAATGGAATAATTTGGAAAAAGAAAATTATATGGACGGATATAAATACTTGAACGCAATATGTAGTGAGAGCGAAATACTGAGTAATGTGAATTATCTTTCTAATGCGCTAAAAAATAAAAAAATGAAGAACGATTATCGGGAGCTCGTTGAATTATGCATAGTCTTTATTGGAAGGAACTCAGACTCGACTATCAAAATCAGACCACCAGGGGCTTTAGATCATGCTAGATGAATGGCAAAGGCCGTTTACTCCTTTAAAATATTTTTATTCAGACAGAAATTGTCTTTAAAAATGTCTGAAGAACATTTGTTTGTTTCTTGTGACAGTGTATGTTAAATCATGGTTAGAGAGTTCATCCGCAATTGGTGCTCCACTTAATGTTTTTAAAAAAGTTAAAGAAGTATGAAAACATGAATCAGGGCATTTCGTCAATTGCTTTGAAGAAGTCTTGTTGTCTGTGGTACTTAAATGAATAGTCGAGCATTTTTAATAAAAATGTTAATATTGCATCCAAAAAGCGCATCATAGAAAATTTCAAACGGGAAAATCTTCATATAGAAAGAAAATGTATTGTTCAGCCTAATGAAGTTCCCCTTCTTCTACGTAAGATTTTATTTTTAACACTAAATATTTTATTTACTAAGAATAATTTTTATTACACATTATTCTTTGATTTTATAATGATAGTGAATTTTTTTTTCATTTATCAAATTTTTAACAAGATTTTCTGATTTATATTTACACATTAAGTTGTTCAGAATTTACATATGATATCGTACAATTAGTTATTAGTTTTATTTTTTTCAGAAAAAGAATAGAAGACTTCATTTCTCATAAAAGTTTAAATTTGTTAAAGAAATTGAAAATCGACATTAGCTTTCTGATTATCAGTCCAGATCTTTGGGATAGGGACGATTCTTATTTAAAATCACAAGAAATATTCCAAAATCTCAGAGTTGTTGATGATACAGTAGAAAGAGAGGTGAAATTGGTGCAAAATTTTAATGGATTATTAACTGTAGATGAAGAGTAAAAGCAATTTCTTCTTTAGTTGTGTCGAAGACCACAGGAAGCAGTATCCGGACTGCAAGAAGGCTACTCTGAAACGAAAATTTGACTAAATATATTATCAAAAAGTGTTAAGGTATTAAAATTGTATTGTTAACTGTATTAAAATTATTCAATTATTCAAAAATTATTAATTATTAAAATTCTTAACAAAATCAAGACATTTTTAATATGAATAATAAATGTACATTTCAAAAATATTTAATTTTTCGTTTTCACTCCTATATTTTTATATAATCATATAATCAAGCTCGATGCGGCACGGGTTAATCTTTATATATTGAAGAAATATTTGGAATACTTTCATATTATGGTAAAAGGAAAAAAATTAAGGGGTGTGCGCTTAAAAAATGTTAAGCAAATTTTTCGCCATTATAATAAGGGCCACCCTAAGGACATATATACCCAATCCACTCCGCTGTTTCAAGTGCCAACGTTTTGGACATTCGAAAACTTCTTGCCGCGGGACACTCACCTGCGCCCGTTGTGCAGAAGTCGGGCATGAAAGTACTGATTGCACCCGTGTGGAGAAGTGTGTTAACTGTAAGGGGGAACACACTTCTTTTTCTCGAAACTGTTCTGCCTGGAAACAAGAAAAAGAAATAATTTCCACAAAAATAAAAAAGCAGATATCTTACCAAGAAGCAAGAAAACTTGTAAAATCACAGACACCTACACCCGGAAATACTTACGTTTCTGTAGCAAAAAAATCATTTTCTGCACCATCCGTCCAAAAAAATCCCGATATCTCTATTTCTCATTCTAAACCACCTGATTCTACTGCAAAAGCATCTCCTCTAATAACCAACTTGCCGATTCCCTCCTCTCCATCTGTTTTTCCGGTCAGTGAAGAAGCTGTGGCCTCGCCTGACTTAACCGATTTTACATTGGTTAAAAGCAAAAAAAAGTTAAAAAAGGACTCTCCTACTAAAACGCATAATACCATCGCCAAAGCCGAAAAGATCTCAAAATTTTACACGACCTCTCACCGTGAAGTTACTAAACCTATTTCAACAAAAGTTAACATATCTACCCAACAGTCTGCATTGAAACCTCTTGCAACCTCTAAACCCACTTCTGTCGACACTCAACTTCTACCTATGGCTGTTCTCCCTCCATTAGAAAGAACAGTTTTGCAATCTCGGGAATCTGATGCGGATGCCGAGATGAGCTCCTCTTTATCAGAAGATGATGCCTTGGAATATGACATGTCGGAGGATTTGGAAGACTCACCTGCAGTTAACAGTCCTCCACCCTCTTCCAAACCACAAAAAGGAGACAAATACAAAAACAGGTAGCGTTATTGCTTCTGTTTTGCACATTGTTTGCCTTTTTTAAAAAAATATTTTCAAAACAAACGACCTACGCTGAATTGTTTTCTTGAAACTAACTTGTTTAGTTCTTTAATATTTTAAACATTTTCTCTCTATACATTTCGTCCTTGGAATTTTATTTTGTCATTGCCCACCATGTGATATTTGACATATTTTACATCTGATGTATTTTAAAACTTGCATTTTTTATCTCTTTTCATCGTTCATCTATCCATTTTTGGCATCATGATTTTATCTTTTCATATGCAACTATGAATTTCAAATTTATTTTAGAATTTTATCTACCTCTTTAAATATAACACCATATATTTTATCACCGTGATCTTGTTTATCCACCATATGTTTGGCGCAGTTTAGCCAAAAATGGCTCTTGCGCCATTAAACCCCAACCAACCACTATATATTGCTCTGTGTTTTACAATTTTTCTCCCAGAAGCCATATTTTTCAAACTGAATTTTAAGTGATTTTTTTTAACAAATAAGATTTGTCAGGCTTAAATTCTATATTACAAACACCAAAGATGTCATGGCCTTCTTTTCCGGAAATAATTATGTAGTTAACTTATAAGCATAGTTCCCAATTCCCCCAAGTCACAAGTATCCCTGCCAACCATGTTTAGTTTATAATACTGAAGGAAAATAGACTACACATAACAGAAAGACAAATTTATTTTTATTAAAAATGCATAAACACAGGCAATATAAAAAATATCACAGAGTTTAATTTTGTACTGAACTAAAATTTAAAATGACAAATTTATTGCACAAACCATGAAATATTTGCAAAAATGGTATAAAAATAATGCATCATTTTTAATAGAAGAAATATATGTTTAAACTAAAGAAATTAAAATTTAAGTTTAAAAAGGACAGAAAATTATAGCATAAACCATTAAATATTTAGAAAAATAATGCAGCATTTGTAATGGAAGAAATATATTGCCTCGTTTTAAAAATTTGTTAGTTTGCTACATTTACTTAAAAAATATTTTCAGTTAAATCACTTTCAGATTGTGACGGGTACAGAATTTCTATGGTTTGAGGTCCATTATTATGATTTGAATCGTTAATTTTAGGGAGCTGATCAAATACTGCCAAAATTTCCATTTTGGCTTTTAATATTAAAATGCGGCTGTATAGATTTTAATGTTGGCAATAGGGACAAGAGATACAACCTATCTGCATCTTTATTATTTTTCGCAATTTCTTGCCGCTCAGTCATGTTTCTTTCCAAGACTTCAATGATTTTTTTTCGACTAAATGATTGTTAGTTCTTGATCTTCTTTGGAGGCGGTTTTGTTGCTTCTTCTGGCACATCTATGGAGGTAGATGGGACATTGGCATCAGTATCCCTACACACTTGTACATCAGGAACTAATAAGTTGGTCGTTTTCCGGAAAGCTGGAAGCTCCTTTTTTTTCAACAGTCTTTCCCTTTTAGCTATTGCTCTTTTTATAAGCTTACGAGCTTTTTGCATTTTAGCAGTATTCCGTCTCTTTCTGAACAACTGCTTACGCAACTGCAGCATGTTTAAAAGTCGAAGTGTTACATTCCCAATAGTCAGGCCCAAGCATTTTTGTGTCTCTGTATTGGAATACACCACCCCAAGATTGTATTCAGAAATTGATTGGGCCACAGAGCGGTTGACACGTTGCTTATGGAAAAATATTTCCTTTGGGCATTTCGACCATATCATACTGTGCAAACTTTCATTTGCATTTTGAGTATGGCAATGAAGGCACCTTTCAAGCAATTCACTTGACGCAAGTCTTTGATAGATTGGCAAAATCTTGCTCAAATGTTTTTCATTGATTGGAGTTTTCACATTGGTTGGATCTCCTGGTTTTGCCTTAGATCTTTGCAGAATTGTAAAAGACCAGAGTCCTCTTGGACACTTGGCATGCTGGGGTTTTTTTATCTGTGAGGATGCTATGGAAGAGTGTTGATAAATAGCAGTTTTCATTGCCTCTGCATTACCTTTTATTATTTAAAATTGCTCGTTGATAATACATTGTCAATTTTTTATTGTGTTATCACTGAGGTTCCATGTTTTTTTCCACCTAGAGTCACGCCTCGTGCTCGCCACTCTTTTACAGAGTTTCGCAAAGCTGTCCCTAGGCGTTTGCTGACATGGTTCACACACTCTTCCTTGGCGATCTTAACATTATCACCATAAACTTTCAATTCTGAAAGATGTTGATATGTCTTACTGTCACCATCAGATAAAACAGTGGTATATCTGAACCCCAACGAAGTGGAACGCTTCCACAAGATTTCCGCAGCCGTTAACTCCATGGAGCCAGATGATCCAGTATGGTTTATACCGCACTCATTTCTGTGCCCTTCGTACCAGATGTTGAACTCGGCACTCTCTTTTCCTAGTTCATTTGCAGCATTCGAACAAAACCGGCACACTTTACTCATTATTTCGAAATCAACAACATAGCCAGTTATTATGTCAACAACAATCCCAACTCCCAAAAGTGATCTATAGCCACGTAGCATCATATGTGACAGAAATGTCTATGTTCATAGAATCATTGACGTCATATGCACTCTTTACTTTTGAGCGAACAGAAAACATCTGTTCAGTCGAGTTTTTATATGCTTCATCTAACTTCCCAACACAGTTTCGAAAAGTACTAGATGAATATGGCTGTATATTCATCGCCAAACAAAACTGTTCGATTGCAGAGTACCCTTTCCCTATATGAGAAAATGCTTGTGTTACACGCAAGTTTATTTCAGCACATGATGTATTATGAGCATAGTTAGAAGAATGAGTCGAGTTGATTTTTTCACAACAAAAGTTGCATACAACCTTCAATTCAGATGAAAATCCAGATTTAGCACCGAGCTTCAAAGTCACAGTTTTCTGAAGGCATTCAGGACAAACTACAGAACAATTTTGACAGTTGCTTAGTTGATACAAAAATAAATTCATTTTCAACAACACAAGTATCAGTTGTAGCATCTACTTTCGGTTTCATGGACAAATCTGACAATCGCAAATTTGAAAGAATTCCATTTGGAAGATCTGATTCACTTACCGCTTCATTGGGCGGTTTTGATTCATTTGCCTTCCACGTCTTGTTATTCATCGCAAGAGAACGCATTTTTCTTTTATTTATCGGCATTTCCAATTGCTAATAATATTCAAAGAATCAATAAAAAGCTATGAAGTTTTGAAAAAGACTGTTTTGTTATCAAAGTGATTGAAATAGACAGTGAGAAATTCAAACGAAAAAAGAAGCGAAACCAGTAAAAACTGTAAACAAACAAAGAATAAACCGTTAAGGTTCCAAACAAGTGTCTTGCTTTGCTTTCACGGGAAAAAAATTAATCAAATTAGGTGGCTTTGCAACTTGCACATCAAATATGCATGATGTAAACATTGGAAGTGGGAGTGGCACCTGATAACGTGTTAGACAAAATAACTTTTTATCTCACTAAATATTTGTCTGATTGCTTTGAAATTTTCAGATTATTAAGTCAAAGGTTCTAGGATCATTTTGCACTGAAAATTGGAAAATCGATATTTTCATCGATTTTCCGAAATTCTTAGGGTGCCAAGTCCCTTTTCTAAAAACACATGTAAATTAAAAAGTATTTCACGAACAACAAATATTTTAGTTCATTTCATTGCTTATACTATTTTAAACATGTGTTGAAAATTTCAAGTGAATATCTCTATTAGATTTTGAGATATCATGTTAATGGTGGGGAAATTTTATCAAAAATACAGTTTACTTTTCCATACAACCTGGACAACATAACATTACAGTGTCATTAAAATTTCAATGCTCATTATACGATTTCCGCATAATTCATTTGGTTTTAATAAATCTTTAGCTTGAATAGAATTGTTATCACCAAGTTTTTAAGAACTTGCAGTGATAACATCGGTAGAAGCGGTTGTCCCATCAGTTACAGTAATTTGTTCTGTACGTGCAGATTTATACCGATTTCCAGCAAATTTTCGCTTCTTTGAGCGACAGTTATTCTTATTTCCCATTATTTATAGACTTTCATGTTCAAAACAACAAAATTTTCAAGTAAAATTCAAATTTTTAGCTCTTAAAAAGGGCAAAATGAAGTTAGATAAGCAACTGAAAACGTAAACAAAGCAAAATAAACAGACAAGCAACTGAATTGTGTTGCCAATTTTATCCAAAGAAATAAGTAAACTGCGTGCAAAGGAGTTGTGGCTTGTCACTAGTAACATAAAAAATAATTTAAAAAATGCTGAAAAAGAGCAGACAATTGCAACTTTAAGGCCATTTCCGATTTCGGAATGCTACTTCCGGTTTGATTTTGCTTTAGACAAAGTATTTTAAAATCGTTATAACTTTTTTTTCTAATTCACTGAGGATTTGGAAAGACGAAAGTCTAAACTACAAGAAAACGTCAAAAATTAATTTTCGCCAAATTGGTCAAAAATCAGTGTTTTGAACGTAGGCAGTCCTTAACCCTTTATCTACTGCATTATGAACTACTGAAAATTTCTTCATAAATATATTTTTTTAGCTGCCATATTGATAATTAAAGAATATACAAGAAAAAAATCTCCCCGGTGCAAAATTTAATTTGTTAGAACTAATTAATTAAAGTGGTATTTAAAAGTACCGTCAGTACACTATGTATAAATTTCCTCATAATAGAAAAAAATTACGGATGATATTTCTAATGAAATTTAACCTCTTAAAAGTGCTAAATAACCAAAAAACACTCATAAGAAAACAAAGAAATTATCAAATTGACATAATTTTTTTTTATACATAATAAAGGTAGAAATTCACATTTGATGATGATCATAAAAACAATTTTTTTTCGAAAACTTCTGTAATATATTGTCTGAAAATTCGTCATCAGTGATATCACTATTTTCTGATGGCAGGTCTTTCAACATATCCAAAGCCTCCTGAATGGTGAGACCTTTCTTTCGGGACATTCTTAAAAAAAGAAAGAATTTTTTACTATTGCTTGAAAACTTTATGTGAAGTACCCACACACACTAAAAAATTAAAATCTAGCTTATTTTTTTATTCGGAATGCTAAAGCAAATTCACATTCAATACTAACATTTTCAAATTCTCTTGACAGATATCTATAATTGAAATCTATAAAAAATACTAAAACATATTGCTACACTACACTTTCATAAATTACATTATAACAAACAGAAATATAATAGATAATTACATGGACAAAATGAAAACAAGTTTTTCTCCAACACTACGTGTACTGGCGGTACTTATAAGTACCACCGAATAATTCGACCGTTAATCACATTACATAAGCTGTTATCTTATAATGATTGGGCAAATAATATTCTAAAACAATACAGAATGAATAAAAAAATACAACACTTACCTTTGGTTTGATATTATATATTTATAGCAAAGAAAAGATAAGAGCGGCAATCCGCACAAAATGGCAGCAAAAGAACACAATGTCCGTTCGAAAATAGCTTTCTTCATCGCAAAATTCATCAGCCTAGAACTACTACTGCCATCTATCATGAAAAAGTAGAGTTAAAAAACTGTTTCTAAAACGTACCATCAGAATATAAGTAATGTGTTGTTTTAAAGTGATTGGTACTTTTAAGTACCGTCAGTAGATAAAGGGTTAAAGGATAATTCACCTGGATAAATACCATACGATACGAAACCGAATACAAAATATTCTTTTTCGTATTTCGTTCTCTGCGGCCTGAACGTACTTTTCAGCTGTCGGATGGCGTTGACTTTGATAGATTCGTCCCTCGATGACAGGAGTTTGAAGGCCGTGTCAACGGGGTTCAGGTCCTTCTCTTCTGCGGCAATTGGGATGGCGATATAGCCAGACTTCCGACTTATATACAGGGATTTATTAGAAGCATGTTAGAGTCAGTGAAGACGAGGATGCGATGATCTGCGTCATTACCACTGTATTCTGAGTGTCGGATCAATAGCCAGGTTAAACAGGATCCCCACTAAGGGAACAACCATGCTTAACTCCTCTCTGCGTAGTGATTTCGTCTGTCCAGGAATCTTGTGACAGAATTTGAGTCTTGCAATCTGTATAGATGTTGATTAATTCTTGGAAGGCAGAATCGGTCTTTATTGTTCGAAGAGCGTCTTGCAGTGCGGAGTGAGGGATGTCGCCAAACGCATTTCATTCGTGCAACCATGCAATGCAACACTGCTTCTTTTTCATTTTTCTTGCGATAAGTTTCCGATCTTGGAGAGTGAAATTGTGCTCAATCACCCCGTCATTGGGAAGGAATCCTTTCTGACAGGATGAGAGTACAGAGTACCTCGAGCACCAATCAGAGAGCATGCCAGCAAGGCACTTAGCAAATAACTAGTAAATGGTGTTGCTAAGGGCGATCGTCCTCCAGTTTCATAGGTCAAGAGGGTTCCCTGACTTAGAGCAATGAAGTTGCCACTGGAGATTCAGCATTTTCTCAGAGGTCGTTCCAGAGCCCGACTTTCAGGGGAGGCAGCTACCGAACCATTGGAGGCAGACTGAAGACTCGCATCAGGTGAGGGAGCACGAGGCTCAGCAACTTTAG
This sequence comes from Araneus ventricosus, assembly GCA_013235015.1. Lineage (NCBI taxonomy): Eukaryota > Metazoa > Arthropoda > Arachnida > Araneae > Araneidae > Araneus > Araneus ventricosus. Next base: position 3,320 of record BGPR01017955.1, on the reverse strand, counting down.
TTGAGGAAACAATTTCTAGTTCCTTTTCCTAGGTACATTTCGGTCCCCGGTGTATCAATCGGCCGGTATTCCAGCCACTTGGCTGGTCTGCTCAAGGGGATCAAGCTAAGGGGTCACTCCTTGGGCTTGGCGTTAAGAGTGGTCACTGTCCCCGGGGGTGACCCTGAGCGTATAGGTTCTGGCTAGCACCAAGGTAAGCGCCGAGGCTGGGAATACCCAGAGCCGGTGGCTGCCTTCCCTTGTTGGGCTCCGTGGTGGGCGGTGCCGTCGGGCCTGAATCCCGACAAATGCCATATGGGAAAAAGAAAAACTGGTCCCTTCAGTGGGCAACGAATAGAATCAACTTCGAAACGAAACAATTTTCCAACTTATTATATAATTCACCGAATTTCCACTAGTAATGAAACCTTCCATAATGTATCGCCTTTCTTGGTTGAAAAAGGAATAACTAATATTGTAGGCGAAGTAAAATCAACCAAAAAACTTCGATCTGGTGACCTTTTTGTTGAACTGGAATCCCCGAAGCAAGCCAAACAAATAGCAAAATTAAATTCATTGTCGACTATTTCTGTTACTGTTAACCCCCCATGCCACATTGAACTCGTCTAAGGGCGTTATTTCCTGTGGGGAATTGCTGAATGAATCTGTGGAAAAAATAACTGAAGAGCTAAGTAGTCAAGGAGTGACCCATGTGCGCCGCATTACGATTCGGAGGGATGGTCAGCTCCTAAATACAAAGCACCTGATACTAACTTTCGACTCCGCCAAATTGCCTGAATATATTAAAGCAGGTTATATGCGCCTCTCTGTTAGGACATATATATCCAACCCACTCCGCTGTTTCAAGTGCCAACGTTTTGGACATTCGAAAACTTCTTGCCGCGGGACACTCACCTGCGCCCGTTGTGCAGAAGTCGGACATGAAAGCAATGATTGCACCCGAACAGAAAAGTGTGTTAACTGCAAGGGTGAGCACACTTCGTTTTCAAGAAACTGTTTTGCCTGGAAACAGGAAAAAGAAATTATAACCACAAAAATAAAAAAACAAATCTCGTATCAGGAAGCAAGGAAACTTGTAAAATCTCAGACACCTACGCCCGGAAATAGTTATGTTTCTGCTGCGAAAAAATCATTTTCTGTACCATCCGTCCAAAAAAATCCCGATATCTCTATTTCCCATTCTAAGCCACCTGATTCTATTGCAAGAGCATCTTCTCTAATAACCAACTTGCCGATTCCCTCCGCTCCATCTGTTGCTCCGGTCAGTGAAGAAGCTTTGGCTTCGCCTGACTTCACTGTTTTTAAACTCGTTACAAACAAAAAAAAGCTGGAAAGGGACTCTCCATCTAAAACAAATAATAGCATCGCCAAAGCTGAAAAGATATCAATATTTTACATCTCCTCTCGCCGTGAAATTCTTAACACCGTTCCAACAAAGGATAATATCTGCACTCATCAGTCTGCATTAAACTCAACTGCTTGTAAACTTCTGTTGACACTCAACTTCTACCTATGGCTGTTCTCCCTCCATTAGAAAAAACAGTTTTGCGATTTCGGGAATCTGATGCGGATGCCGAGATGAGCTCCTCCTCTTTATCAGAAGAGGATGCCTTGGAGTATGACATGTCGGAGGATTTGGAAGACTCGCCTGCAGTTACCAGTCCTCCACCCTCTTCCAAACCTGAAAAAGGAGACAAATACAAAAACAGGTAGCATTATTGCTTCTGTTTTGTACTTTGTTTGTTTTTAAAATATTATTTTTTTTAAAAAAAGCAAACGACCTACGCTGAATTGTTTTCTTTAAATTAACTTGATTAGTTCTTTAATATTTTAAACATTTTCTCTATATAGATTTCGTCCTTGGAATTTTATTTGGTCTTTGCCCACCATGTGATATTTTAGACATATTTTACATCTGATACATTTTAAAACTTCCATTTTTTTTATCTCTTTTCATCGTTCATCTATCCATTTTTGGTAACATGATTTTATCTTTTTATATGCAACTATGATTTTCAAATTTATTTTAGAATTTTATCTTTTAATATAACACCATATATTTTACCACCGTGATCCTGTTTATCTACCATACGTTTGGCGCAGTTTAGCCAAAAATAGCTCTTGCGCATTTAAACCTCAAACAACCAACCTTGGGCTTGGCGTTAAGGGTTGTCACTGTCCCCGGGGGTGACTCCCAGCATATAGGTTCCGGCTAGCATCATGGCAAGTGCCGAGGCTGGGTATTTCCAGAGCCGGTGGCTGCCTTCCCTTGTTGGGCTCCGTGGTGGGCGGTGCTGTGGGGCCTGAACATATACAAATGTATGGGCAAAAAAAAGTCTGGTCCCTTCAGTGGGCAACGAATCGATACTTCTTCTAAGCGAAACAATGTTCCAATATTTTTTGTACTCGCACGAATTTCTAAAAAAAATGAAACTTTTCATGGTGTCTCGCCTTTCTTGGTAGAAAAGGCTATTACAGGTAGCGTAGGCCATGTAAAATCAACTAAAAAACTTCGGTCTGGTGACCTTCTTGTGGAAGTGGAATCCCCGAAGCAAGCCAAAGAAATATCAAAATTAAAATCACTGTCAACAATTCCCGTAACTGTCAAACCCCATGCCACATTGAACTCGTCTAAGGGAGTTATTTCCTGTGGCGAGTTACTCAACGAATCTGAAGAAAAAATTACCGAGGAACTAAAAAGTCAAGGAGTGATCCATGTACGTTGTATTACGATTCGGAGGGATGGTCAGCTCCTAAATACAAAGCACCTGATTTAACTTTCGACTCCAACAAATTACCTCAACATATTAAGGCAGGATATATGCGCCTTTCTGTTAGGATATATATACCAAACCCACTCCGTTGTTTCAAGTGTCAACGTTTCGGGCATTCGAAAACTTCTTGCCGCGGGACATTGACTTGCGCCCGTTGTGCAGAAGTCGGGCATGACAGCGCTGACTGCACCCGAACAGAAAAGTGTGTTAACTGTAAGGGGGAGCACACTTCGTTTTCTCGAAACTGTTTTGCCTGGAAACAGGAAAAAGAAATAATAACCACAAAAATAAAAAAATAAAAAACAAATCTCATATCAAGAAGCTAGGAAACTTGTGAAATCCCAGACGCCTACACCCGGAAATAGTTACGTTTCTGTCGCCAAGAAATCAGTTTCTGTTCCTTCCGCCGACAGCAATAAAGATATCTCTACTGTTTCTATTTCTAAACCTTCTGATTCCACTACAAGAGCACCTCCTCCAATAACCAACTCGCTAATTTCTTCCTCTCCATCTGTTGCTCCGGTCAGTGAAGAAGCTTTGGCCTTG
>BGPR01017954.1:0-31613 GCA_013235015.1 Araneus ventricosus | reverse complement strand
GAAGCTAACTTTTTCAAAGATTTTTCCACAGAAGCTAACTTTTTCAACGATTTTTCCACAGAAGATAACTTTTTCAAAGACTTTTAAAAGGAAAGATCAAAGATTTTTAAACAGAAGCTAACTTTCTTAACGTTTAAACTAGTTAATCATTTTTCATTTACTACTAAGTAAAAAAGGGGCAATCTGGAACATTTGATTCAAATTTGAGACAAATCCGGAACACTTTTTCAATCCGGTACAGATAAATGGAATTCGGGACTGTCCCAGTTAATCATGGACATCGGGTCATCTTAGTTAAGCATATGGATTTGGTTATTTTTCAAGGTGACGTTTCATTTTTATATTAACAAAATGGCTTTTTTCCTTGTTTTGATTTCAAGGATTAGTTAATTCTATTTTTATATAATCTTGTATGCATCCGAGACTCCAACCCCTTCTTTATTTTAAAAAGTTTTGATTAAGGCAGAAACAGATTTCTGTTTTTCAATCGTGGCTGTCTTATTACTAATACATTGATTGTTTTCGTTTTACAGAAAACTTTGTAGACAATTGGAATTGAATAGACAGATTTCTACCATCAAATTAGAGCAAGCTAAAGATGTACTAATGCAGTTAGAAAGCGACAAACCCCCATCGTATGAGAGCTTACCTCCATCATATTCAGAAGCAATTTGCTTGAATCGAGATGTAAATTTACATTTTACTGTACAAAATTAAAATCATTTTTAAACAGGTGGCTGTGTGTTTCTTTGTATATTTTCATAACATGCTTAGTGGTTTTAAAATCATTCAACTTACCCATTTGGTAGGGGTAAGAAACTTTTAATTACACTTTTTTAAAAACTATTCTTACGAAAAAAAACGGTTATTATAAACATGATTTCCAAAATGTCACTCAATGTAATTATGATCATATTCTAAGAGGTTATTATTTCAAGATCAATCGCTTGTTATAACGAGCATCTATCCTATTAAAATTCGAAGGTAAACAAACGTATGTATGTATGTATGTCTGGCTATCTTCTCACGAACCGCTGAACGGAGAAGCACGCGGAAAGTACCTAAAGATGGAGAATAATCCAAGGAATCCATTTCGGCCATTTAAAATCTGAAATTACAATTAGTTAAAAAGATATTAATTAAAACGTCAAAATGAATGAATTGACGTGCTGCCATCTATTGGCAGAATGGTGAATTCATTCACGGCGGATTCTTTTTTTTTCCCCTATTATTAGTTTTCGCGTCCGATGTTGCATTTTTTTAAATTTTTTTTAACGGAAGTTGGTATTTCCTTTTGAGCGTTCTTCTGTGTTTGGATTTATTAGCAATTGAAAAAAAATCGTTTTCCTGCATTTTTCTTTCTTTTTTTGTCGTACGGTGTTTCGCAACATTTACGTTTGTTGGGGGAAAATATTTATTCATTTTTATCTGGTTTTTTTCATTATTATTCGTTTTATTTTTTCTTTTGTAAAACAAATATCATGCTAATTTGTTTTAATTTATAAGCATAAGAATTCTCGCGTTTTCATTCAAACCAAACTGCTTTAAGGTAGTAAAAAGGCTAGGACTGAAAGTTTTAATCCAACAAGAGAGGATTCAAAACAGATTTACGTTTGTTGGGGAAGCTTAGTGACAATTTTTGTAGGGAAAAAAACAGAGGCGGGCATATGAAAAAATGTGGATTCCGAGAAATGCTGGGTTATTAACTATAAGGTAATTAAAAGGCTGGATTTAAAAATTTAATTAAACAATATAGGATTCAAAGGATTTTTTACGTTTTGGGGGAAACGTAACGTTTACGTTAGCGACAGTATGTGTAAAAAAAATAAACCGGAGGCGGGCATAGGAAAATTAGTAATAAAAAGACTGGATTTGAAAGAATATTTACATTTGTTGGGGAAAGTAAGTGACAATATTTGTTGAAAAAAAAACAGCCGGGCATATGAAAATATGGATCCCGAGGCCTCACGTGATCTCACTTCTCTCCACCCGGGAATATCTCATTATTCAAGATTGCCCGTGCAGTGCCGGACCATGCAGCTAGTTTCTTTTTAAGGGATGAATCGCTCAAAAAAATTTAAGTTTAACTAAGGTGACTAAACATCCTTCTTCTGCAAGGTCTGTCCTCCCTCGAAAAGTGTCCTCCTCCATGTCTCCTTTTTTTGATATTTAAAGACTAATTTGTAAATCTCCGTATTCGTTCGATGCCGAGCCGATTCTTCCGCGTGAGACGTGACGCGTTTCTGGTTCATATATTTCCGATTTATTTTTAGATAACATATTGACAAAAAAAAAATCACTCAGTGGAAAAGTACTCACTTAAATAATAATTAATATGCATGTAAGCATAATTACAATATAAAATGTTACAAATATTTCTGTTATGTATTTATCATATTATAGTGTATTCTGTATTATTGTTGCAATGAATAGTTTCTTTCATTTACGATATTTTTCTTTAATTTATTTGTGTTCTCCTTTTCATTGTAAACCAGCGGGAGTGGTCTCCCCTAAACTTTCTCGTATACTTTCTAAGTGGAGATTCGTCAAAATCTCGAGTTCGAATTTTTTTGACGATTACAATACTTTCTCTTTGTATACTTCGTATACGAGAAAGCGAAACAAAAAAACAAACAAACCTGAAATCAAATATCTGTTGCCACGTTTCAAAAAAATATTAGTTTGAAGCAGTGCGATAAAATAGGCAATGCAATGAATACTAAAGCGAAAATTCTGCTTTGGAATTGAATTCCCAAGAAAACAATTTATACTACCACAACCGTAACAATTGCAAAAGCGCGTGAATAAAAGATTTGCTGAAATAATGAGATCGGTTTGATTTACAACAATAAAAAAATTGTTAACAATTGATGCTTGAAAACATTATTTATTGTTGTAAATTTCATTTACAACAATAACAGATTGCTACCAATACGCATGCGCATGAGAATCGGATTAAAAGAAATTGAATATGCAATTTGAACGCCTCTTTTTGACGGATTTGGTCCAAACTTTTATACGGACCTACATTCATAACGATAAAACTGTGTACCAAATTTTATCCATTTAGCTATTCAAGTTTTTGAGTTATAGCGTTCACATGACCGCAGACATACAAATAGACAGACTTCCCGTTGACGGATTTTGTCCAAAATTTGATAGAAACCTACAAATTATGTTCAAAGACCACATACCAAATTTCATCCCCGTAGCTCTAATATATTTCGAGTTATCGTGTTCACAGGCAGACACACAGACATAATTCCAAAATAGTGTTTTTCGGACTCAGGGAGGTCTAAAACGTGAAGATTCGTCAAAATATCGAGTTCGAATTTTTTGACGATTACAATACTTTCTCTTTGTATACTTCGTATACGAGAAAGTAAAAAGTTGGTGGCCTTAGTTAAACACAAACAAAAGTTAAACCTTTTTTAACAAGTACAGCTTTACCCTTTTCGCTACAGCAAAATCAAAAACAATGCATACTTAGCAGATAAAGTTTATCATAAATATTTTTTTTTCCGAAATGAAGACAAAGAAAGCCTAATTTGACATATAAAATATGCCACGCCAATTCAAATTTGGATACGGTTGTGCATCGTGCAATTTCCGCTCGTATCGTTAGGATTCTTTTGCTGCTTGAAATAAATGTTTATGCCTTGCTTTATATTGTCTTTGTCAGAAATTCTTACGATAGGACACATTTCATTTGGCAGAAATGCTACTCTAGTTCTAATAAATCAACTAAAATAGTATTTTTTTATTCTAATTCTTACATTAGAACTCTGATTAATTTTAAATAGTTCTTAAACTTCTTTTTATTTATTTAATATCGTTAAATGTAACGTTTGAATAATTTACACTGGTTTCTATAATTAGAATAAGTCTAATCTAAACTACTGATAATTCTAGGATTCCGAAACCCTCCGCGCTTTTACGCATGCGCAGTTGAATTCACCAAAATAGGAGTTGAGTGAAAAATGTGTGGGGGAGGATGTTTACATTTTATTTAGCGTGACTTATTGTATAGCAACGGATTCCGAAACCTTCCGTGCTCTTGCGCATGCGCCGAGCGGAGTTAATTTCATCAAAATAGGGGGAAAGTGAAGAATGGAAGGGTGATGTTTACATTTTACTGAGCGTGATCTTGTGGCGCACCGTGCTACGCCATCTTACTGTGATGTATATTAGCCAATATCCGCCTCCGGACATTGGGAATTCCTTTTGTCTAGTGGTTAGGATTTTCGGCTCGTAACCCAAAGGTCCCCGTTTCTATCCTCTCGCCGCCAAAATCTAATAAAGAACTCCGGAAATGCGCTCATATAACTCATTGCCTGACACCCCTTTCCGGTGTAAAATCGGCCAAAAGTGCTAATCTCGGAATCTGTTGCTGAACAGAATATTTTTAAGATTTATGTGCATGTAATTTTCACTATTATTGTTTGTTTGATTGCATTAGTGTTTCATGTCAAACGAGAAAATGTGTACCTTTTTGAAATTGATATTTCAACGGAGTGGCATGATAAGCACTGTGCTCGCCAAATGTGGCAACCCCCTGGAAGTAGGATTATTATTGTATAGCAACGGATTCGGAAACCATCCGCTCTTCTGCGCATGCGCCTGGCAGAGTTATTTTCATCAAAATAGGGGAAAAGTGAAAAATGGAAGCGGAGTTTACACTTTACTTAGCGTGATCTAACAAAGAACTCCAGAAATGCGCTCATATGATTCATTGCCTGTCACCCCTTTCCGGAGTAAAATCGTCTAAAAGTGCTAGTCTTGGCATTTTGAAACGATCAGTATATTAACGTTTTTAGAATTTATAATATATCATTGTCGTTCAGGCAAAAGTCACGAAGTCCAAAACTATAGTTTCGAGATGTGGTCAGTTTGGATTTAATTAATTTTGAGTCGGTAAGATAAATAGTAAAAATTATTTTACAGATTTTTAACTTCTACGGTTGACTTACTGATGTTTAGATAACAAGTTTCTATCACGAAATAATTAATTGTAAATTCTGATTGACTGCAGTAGTCCGTCGAAAAGTTTTTGTGGACTTAGTGACTTCTGCCTGAAAGACGACGATATTTTATTAGTTTTACTTAAATTATTTATTACATTTGTTTTTTTTTTCCTCTAAATTAGTCAATAAATAAAGATATCAGTGTGTTATAATCAAAAAATTAATTTAAACTTGAAAAAACATCCCAAAACAATGTCCTGTTGGCAAAAAAGTTAGTGTTTCATAGCTTAACCGTTTAATGGTATGCTGTAATTTTTGTTGTTGTTGTAAGAATTCAAACTCAATCCAATAGAAAGTTTTAGTTTTGTATAATGATTGTTAAGTGCAATGAATTATTGAAATCTCTCTCTCTCCCATTTCTATAAATTTAAACCTGCTGGTATGGTGTGGAAATATGGATAGGTGGGTACCGGCTCTATATTGTTACAAACATGGAAAGTTGCTTCTCAGCAATGTGAGTCTTATGATTGGGAAAAGAGTTTTACAGGGGTAAGTATGGGATACTGGCAGAAGTCGGACCTGGACCCTGACCTTGGCGACGAAATATGGGATCTCAAAGGTGATGGAATTTTCTCGATATCTCTATTAGGAGGGGAGATACGCTTCAATGTACTAAATGATTCCATGTGACGTCACCGCCTGCCGGGGAGAGTATATAAGAGCCGCGCTTGGATCAAAGAGGGAGTGTTGGTCGATTGGAACGACTTTGGAGTTTCGTCTGCAGTGCGGGCTAGGAAATCGGTGAGCTGAGCGCTATTGAAAGAGCTATTATTGTCGTTATTAGTGATTTGCTGACTGTTTGTGTTGCTAAATCTCAAAGTGCTGAACTGTTATTACCTGTGAGTTGTTGTCTGTTTACGTTGCTAATCTGTGCAAATTCTATTGCTTCCTGTTACTTGTGCTACGTGTTTTCCTGCACATTTGTGAATAAACCTTCATTTTAAATTACTCTGTATGTTGGACTGTTTACACCATGCACCCAAAGAAAGATTTTTGTAACAATATAGTGAGTGTCTTCCACATCATCTGACCATGGTTCAAAATTACAAGTCAGTCACAAAATAGCCCTCGTGTAGCTAAGAAGCAGAAATTTATACAATTCAACTAAATTAAATTAAACTATAAATTTAAAATGTTATACTATTGCTTCATTTATGTGAAACCCTATTTGAAACAACACTTGGTAGTACCTGCATTCTACTGTTTGAATCCATAAATGTTAAAAGTTTTTTTATTTGTATGTTTGTTTTTTGCTTTTTTTAATGTTTATCCTGCGTGCCGAAGCTAATTCTGACAGTCATTTAATTGCATAGTTCAGTGATTCTCGAACTTTTTCGATTTTCGGCTCCCTAGCTAAAACTTTTTTTTTCCAACTCTCCTTATAAACTCCAACAAGAAATTTTTGCAAAATAGGCAATTTTTGTACAGGCAGAATCAAAATAAATAAAAAAAAATCCCTTTTCGGCAAGCTTGAAGGCAAAGGTAGATTCCTTTACGTTAATGTTACAAAAGCCATGAAATATTACATATTGATCAATACAGACATAGCCAAGGACTTTATTGTTTCTACACATTGCAATATTTACGCTGTGATTCTGTTTTCATGTCATTTAATTTTTTGCTATATCAAGGTTTTATCATTCCATTTTTCATTCCAAAAAGTTATGATAGATTTATCGATCAGTACATTGGTCAATTTTTCTATATCTCAACACATAGTCATTCAACAGGTAAGAGTCATAAATAAATAAACATCTCAGCAGTGCAAATATCTCCAAGATAACATTAAGCCAGCCTATCTGAAACAGTAACAAGAAATTGACTCTTGGCACAAATGAAGAAAGATTCTAGATTTAAAAATTAATTTATTTAATCTAGGTTACAATATAATTGTGCAAACATTACTTTGTCATATGGTAAAATCACATGACATGGAAACACTTAAATACTACTAAAATGGGCTCATTTAGAGAACTCCCTGGTTACAGAGATAATAGTCACTAAATTCTTAACATATAAGAGAATAAAATTATTAAACATTGTGTGTGGCAAATTTAATACGTGTTTTTAAAGCATAGGATATGAATGCAGCCAATTTGAACAGTAAATTTAAATCTCCATCGACGGTTAAAACCAAATACTCAGGCAAAAAATCCCAAACAATTTTAAAGTTAAGGAGAAATTTTTCAATAGTAAAAAGAATAAAGGAAACTCTTATTTAAATATCTATCGTTTTTGGCTACTTTATATTGATTTTATTATACAAATCATGGTCCCGCCATGTTTAGTTAAATATCAAATTAAAGTATTCTGTCAAAAAACCTATTATCAAATTAACTATTAAAATTATTCGATTAATTAAAATTAACTATTTACTTAATTAAAGTTAAAAATTAATTGTTACAAAACTTCACTAAAACCTTTTTCATGGCTCATACTATATGCCAGTAATCTTTATCTTATAATTATCTAATAATTATATTAATTTAAATAAAAGTCACTGTGGCTATGTATGTATGTTCCACATCTCCTCCTAAACCACTGGACTGATTTCAATCAAACTTTTTATTTAAGAAAAGAGAAAGGTCACCTTCAACTTTTCAAAGCCTAAAAGATGCTTAAAATTTCACTTAATTAAAAATTAAGCAAGGCGTTTTTACGCGATGTCTTTCATTTCCATATATTTGTTTCTCTCATTTTAATATTTTTTTCAAAATTAATTTTAAACTGAATTCGTAACAATATTCTTGTTGATCAAAAATAATACGAAGAACTGTTTCCAGAAGGAAGAATGCTAAAAAAAATTTTTTTAAGTAGACGATTTAACAATTTATATCGGGACCGGCTATTGATTTATTTTCACGCTTTAAATTAATGACTAATTAAATAGTTAATTTAATTGTTTCAAAATATTCATTAAAACCTTTCATTGACTTTAGTAATTGTTAACAAAATTTGAAGTACCTATATAACAAATAATAACGTATGAAGAAAACGGATGTTTTTAAAAATCGTCTGGTTCAATTGATATTCTCATTTTAATTGAAAGCGTTTTAGAGCAGAAAAGGAATTTGTGTATTATCTATACTTATAAAAGGCAATGTTTGTGTGCGTGTGTGTTTGTCTGCGCTGTCCAGACGAATCTATCGCACTTACAGCCATGAAATTTGGTACACAGGTAGTCGTAATGGTGACTGAATGCACCTCGAAGCCGAAATTTTAAATTTTAATCTAGAAATTTTTTTATTTAATGTTTTGTGTTGTTTTGGTTGATTTTCGTGTTAATTTCTCAATAGAGTGGTTTCGAATAATTGTACGACAAAAATAGATAGACCATCGGAAAGAGTACGCGATTTCCGTTCTAATGAAGTTAGTTTTGAATTTCTAACGTAATTTACTGAATTTTGAGAATGTTTTAAAAAATAGTCAGTTTCACCATCTAAATGTTAGTTTTGTTTTTAAATTTGTTGCATCCGACTTTCTAATAACACTATTATTTTCAATTTTTTTCAGCTTATAACTAGAACGGTTCTCTCTGATTTAAAACAAGAACGGTTAAAATATCTTTTCCCGTTTTTTTTAAATTAAATTATTCCTGGGCAGATGAAAGTTATTTTTGTCGAGCGAAATTCCTTCAGCGACAGTCTTTCGGAACGCAGCTTTCAATTTGATTGGATGAAGGGTCAGGTGACGTCATTACCTTCGGAGCTTTTTGTCATGTTCTAAGAAATTTTTTTTCATTTTGTTGAAGTCCTGATTCCACGGGCAACAATTTTTTATATTGTTTTGGATTAATGTACTCTGTACTGTTTTTCTACATGTTATTATCGCGGAAAAAATAAGCCGGAAAATCTATAATGTGTATCTTTTGTTTTGTTTTGAAAACTTTTTCGTGTCATTGTGGCGATTTTTTATTTTTTTTTATTTTGTTGAAGTCCTGATTCCACGGGCATCGCCGTGCGCGTACTGCTAGTAATATTTATACAATAGTAATTTTTACATTGAAAATATTAAACATGAAAACATTTTAATCCGGAGCAAAGCCAGGTATATCAATTAACAGTTATAATTAACAAAATTTAACAAAGATATTAACTATAAATTCATTAATCATAAATTAATTATATAATATACCGTATAAAAGTGAAAGTGAATGCGGTTGATGGGAACTCATAACTTCTAAGTAATTTTTGCTGTCAAAAAACTTTCAATATAAAAGTAGTTTGTTATGATAAGGTGATAATTCCCCTAATTGAAATTTCCTTTTTATCTTCAATCTTAACGAAGCTATGGGGAAATGATAAATTGGGGTGGGGGTGGGGGGTATTGAATATCGCTTTTCAGCTCATAACTTATAAGCAATTCTAGCAGATAAAAAAACTTTTAGTATAAAAGTTGTTCGTTATCATAAGGTGATAATTCGCTTCATTGAAAATTTTTTTTCTATCTTTAGTCGTAACAGAGCTATGGGGAAATGATAGTTGAGGAGGGGATTGAAAATGACTTTTTAGCTCATAACTTCTAAGAAATTGTGGCTATCAAAAAAGTTTCAATACAAAAGTTGTTTGTTGTGATAAGGCAATAATTCGCCTAATTTGAATTTTCTTTCTATTTTCAATTGTAAAGGAATTATGGGAAAATGAAAATTTCCATCCCCCACCATTTCCACCCCCTTTGAGCTGGATAGCCCATCTACGAACTCGACCGAGATTTTCACTATCTTTACAACATATCCTAAGCTGGTTAAATTTACATCAAAATTACTCCAGTTATCGTGTTCACAAGATAACATGGGAAAAAGCATTATACATATATATATATATATATATATAAACTTTTTAACGAAGGGTGGTTTTGGGTTCTAGGGGTCATGATCGATGAAGATCTGCAGAAATTTTCCGAAAGTCGTGTCATGAGAACCATTGCAATAGGTAGAGTTCCTATAAGGAATCTACCTAACATATTTTAGATCACATAAAATTTGTTCACTAAATATGAGTGAACAAATTTTAATAAATCCAATAATTAGTGTGATTGATGAACCTGTTGATCATCACACATTTTCTGAAATCCTGGAATCAAACTGGACACGGTATCCTCATTTCCCACATTGATTTTCGAGCGATACTTTGATTTTATGACAGCAGCTGCTGAAAACCTTGCTCGCGCAAATAAATAAGAATCAGCAAATGGAATTAAGATTCTCAGAGCTTTGGCATTTAGGAGTGGATATTCTTCTTTCGCTGATAATCAAAATTCAGTTGATAGATAATGAAAACACATCTTTTCCCTTTTTTTTTTTTCTTGCATACAGGGGTGTAGAGGAGCCGGCAAAGCACTGGAAAGCCGTTCCGGCACTGACTTTTTTTTCCACGAAAAATAAATAATTAAAAATTGTGAAAAAGTCCTTAAAACAGCGCGATTTTCGTCACCCAGGTTAGAGCGTTCCGACATTGCTTATATTGCGACTGCACCACTGCCTGTATAACAGAAGAATAAGAACGGGTTACAAATCAATGCTGGCAACCAATATTTGGTTCTCTGGTCCCGACATCTGGCGGGAAAATTTTTGTGCCCTGAAGAGCATTGGGAATTCGAAAACTGAACAAGCCACTACTTCAGTACCACTGCTACTGTTCAGCAACGATTCCGAGACTACCACTTTTGGACGATTTCACACCGGAAAGGATTGTCAGGCAATGAGTCATATGAGCGCATTTTCGGAGTTATTTGTTAGGTCACGCTCAGTAAAATGTAAACGTCACCCTTCCATTCTTCACTTTCCCCCTATTTTGATGAAAATAACTCCGCCCGGCGCATGCGCAAAAGGTTTCCGAATCCGTTGCTATTCAATAGCAACCAATATTTAGTTCTCGGGTCCCGACATCTAGCGGGAAAATTTTTGTGCCCTGAAGAGCATTGGGAATTCGAAAACTGAACAAGCCACTACTTGAGTAGTAGATTGTTATCGTAGACAGCCTAATCCATTTATATACGAACACGGAATATCTAGTGGAACTCGTGCAAACCACTTACTATTAGTCTACGATTTAAAGGTTTTCTCAAAGGACAGTATACGCTTTAGAACACCATATGTCCATTCACAAAAAAAAAGCATAAATGGCTACAGGTTCCACAATTGTTAACGCTCAAGTAATGAAATCAGTCTCAGATACAATCTTTAATTACAAGTCAATTCAATTTTTCTGTTTGACACTGTACAGTGTGCTATGTGATTCTCGTCTCTGATTACAAGTCAATTAATTTTTTCTGTTTGACACTGTACAGTGTGTTATGTGATTCTCGTCTCCGATATTAGGTCTTTAAAATTAAATCCTTTTGATTATATTTTCAGATAATTTCGCATTTAGTTATCAGTAGTTTTTGCTTGAGTGTGAAGAATAAATAATGATTCAGTTATATTATTTATTTTCTATACTTATTATTATTGAATATTCTAGTTCGTTTGATTTGTATACTATTTTAAATTTGCGTCACGTAATACGCCAGGGTGGATTCTGAAAGATTTCAAAGTATATAAACTGTTTTTATCGCGTTTTTTTCATTATTGCAGAAGTAATTATGTCAAATTTTGAACAATCTGATTTACACACTTACCTTCTGAATTGAAAAGACACCACAGCTTGTTTATTTTCATTTTCACTTTCACATGTACAAAATATAAAAAAAAGCACTGTGAATCACCCAAGAATTTGACTTTGATGTTTTAATTTTTCTGACAATATAAATTAATCTGGTTATCCAAATTAAAGTTGTGAATAATTTCAAGAGCAGAACTAGTAGCCCCAAACATAAACTAATATTCTGGTCTTTTCTGTCAATATATATGTTACCGTTAAAGTATGAAATCCGTTATTTCATAGAATACCTAGTTATTCCATGAAATAACTGATCGTGTCCGTTAAAGTGTAAAACTCTCTTGTATTTCATGATTTAACTAGTTATTTCATAGAATAACGATCTGCACCCCGTTAAAGTGTAAAATAATCTATATCATATATCTCGCACGAATTAAAATCGAAGAAGTACCGGATGTAGAAATATCGCTCCGGTCGGTTGCTACAGCTCAAAGTTTAGGTACTGGTCAGGGATTTAAAAAATGTTCGTGTAAAACCCAGTGTGTCAACAAAAAATGTTTTTGTTTTAGAAATAATGTTCTTTGTAATTCCAAGTGTCATTTTAGTAATCCTTGTTCTAACAAATGATTTTATTGTACGTTTCCATAAATACCATTTATACACTGCATAAATTAGATAAATTGCTTCTTTTTCATTTTAATTGTTTATCATTAGTTTAATTTCATTTTAGATAAATTGTTTATTTTACACTTTAACTGTCTCTCATTAGTTAATTTATAGAATACCTAGTTATTTCATAGAATAACTAGTTAAAGTGTCAAATTAATAACATATTACACACTTTAACGGACACAATCAGTTATTACATGGAATAACTAGGTATTCTATGAAATAACTGCATTATATTCTTTAACGGTAACATATATACTCATTCCATTCTCCGAAAAAGTGGTGTATATGGTAACTTTCAATAGCAGAGTTTGTATTTCTGAGCCAGTCATAGATTAGTGCGCTCTCGGAATCAAAGAGTTTTGAATAGAATCCCCCATGCTTGAAGAAGTCATAAATCTGTCACGGGCATTCTCAATAAATATCATCGAAATAGTAAACTTTGGCTAGAAGAATAAAGTCTGGTATGCGGATTTTACACCAAGATCCAAGAAGTTTTTTGATTGTAAAAAGATATTGAAGTTAGGACGAAATCCGTCAAAGGGAAGTCTGCCTGCCTGTATTGAAATCAGAATACTGATTACCAAAATCGTGATTTGGTTATATGACTCCAAGGAGGGTATGGAGAAGTGAAAAGGCCAAAATAACTAAACTTTGCTGAATGGAATGTGCTTTTGAGTTGAGTAAACATTGCTGAATAGAATGTGCTTTTGAGTTGAGTAAACCTTGCTGAATGGAATGTGTTTTTGAGTTGAGAGGAAGCATTTGAGTACAAAAGTTTTGCGAATTTTAAATTTTTAAAATAAAATAGAGCTTTCATCCTAAAATAAAGAAGAAATCAAAATTAAATATTCTTAATTTAACCTTTACATCTCTAACTGATGTGAACTAGTACTCTTTGGAGAGGATTGTATAAGAACGACGGATCTCTTTTACTTAAATTTCAAAACTTTATTTTTTTTCTCCGCTGTAGGGGAGTTTGTATATTGTCCGCTCATGGGCGAAGCTGTTTGCATCAAGAGTGTTTGCTACCACAGAGAAAACAATCTTCTTCTCTGTGAGTGTTACCACTTGAGGGTCCTAGTTAGTAGGCGGGGCAATATGCTTATGTAACAGTCTTAACTTATAATTAATGTTATTCCAGATCCTCAAATGGCGTTCATATGAGACCTATTACAAATCTTTTCAACCTATATGATTAATGCATGGTTTTTTCAATGATTTGTTTCCATAAGATTAAGCCTTATATTTTTACATTGGTGTGGTGGTACATCAGTTAAAATAATCTTATAATATATTATTAAAATAGTAAAGGCAGCTTAGTGTAACCAACAAGAAATGCTGAACTTAATATAAATTGTGTATGTATTATTATGTAAATGATTTAAATGATCACAGATCAAAACTGAGTTACTGATTCCTTTATCAAATTTTTTGTAAGTAATCCTCATATAACACAGTTGTTAGGTTCCTAAAAAATACTCTATTATTGCAAAACTGAGATTTCCTTCCAAAAAAAGCTTTACCTTTCAAAATTTCTTTTAATTCCCATTATATTTTTATAATTAAGAAAAATGTATTAAAATAAATTAAACAATGTTTTCTTTGTCAACACTGTAAGCAATACTAACTGGGAACTTTTGACTAAATATCATCCTTCTTGAAATTATCTTCAAAGGCATTTTAAATTGTCACCGTCTATATATGATGCTAAGCATTTGTGCTTCTTTTAGTGGAAGGATTCAAGAAATATAATAACTCCAACTGTTTGCCTTAGGATTTTATTTTTTTCTTTCGGGGAAGAGGCTTCTAAAAGTGTTAGCTTCAATATTGTAGTGGAGCTGGAATGACGTTCTGGCACTGCTGATTTTTTATATGAGAAATAAATAAGAAAGCATTGTAAATTATCTTCTTAAGACAGTGCAATGTTCGTCTTATACTTGCTCTTGAAAATATAATTAGTACATCAAATTAATAAGCAATTGGTACACAGTGGTAGGAAATGGTTAAGGATATAGTATCAGCATATAAATTTGTATCATTTTTGACATTTTACTATTTCACGATTCTAATGTCTAGACAAAAACAATTAAACATTTTTTTTAAGTATATCTCATTGCGAGGTGATCTGTTTACCCTTCCTATAATAATTTCTAATAATAACTGTTTAATTTATTATAGTCTCCTGCTTACCTAGGTGAAAACAATTACACATTTTATCTATAAAAAAATATTTTCATAGTTAGGTAATCTAATGCTTACCCTTCCTATCACTCGCGCCATTCTGTCCCTCAACCCCACCCTCCGCAACAATACCACCCAGGTCAGACCGTTTCACTACTGCTTAATTTACAACTACACCACTGGTTAACTTCATTTTCAACTGTATACTGACAAACTCTGAAATATGTTGGATATTCCAGGTGTACTTTTATTTATTTATTACATTATGTATTACTTAGGGATTTCTCCAATTCTGGAAATGTGCTGGAGTGGAGCCATGTTCTAGGATGATATAATGTATGACAATTTTTCCTGATTCTTGAACTGCGAGATAGAAAAGTTACTATGTTAACCTCTAGTAGCCATACCTTTATATCTATATACATAAAAGAGGAAAGTATATGTGTGTGTGTGTGTGTTCGATTTTTGGTTCTTTATGCACATCCACACCGTTGGACTTATGGTGACCAAATTCGGCACAGTGATGGATTAGCACAAGAGGGAGCTAATGCCATAAAAATTATTTTAAAATTCAAATTAGATAGTGGTTCAAAGTAAAGAGACGAAAAGGAGAGGTTAGTTCAGCTGCTGGCCGAGGGGTCAGAGACACAGCAGAAGGCAAAAGAAAATCAAGGAAGGACGTTACAGTGAAAAACTGTTTACTTAAGTTTAAAGTGTTATAAGTACTTAGACTTGAAAATATGTCCACTCCAAGCAACGTCGGATATATATAAGTTAGTAAAATATATTTAACTATTAACTTTTGTTAATAAGGATTTCTCTTGTGCATTCATAGAGAAGATGTTACCATACTGGTATTGTTAAATAAGTATCAAATTCTAGAAGAAACAGTAATTTTCAAAAAGAATTATGTCATTGTTTGTGAATGCAAAATTAACTTGTGCTTTAAATATTTTATACACTGATTTATTAACCAATTGCAACACTGTGACTCATTGATGGGTATGTTGTCAAGGTTTCATTACCATAGTAAAATTCTTCATGCCATGAATGTGTTAAATGTCTTTTAATTGGGTGCTTTTGTTCTTACTGGAGACATCAGTAAATGTAACTCCCATCATCAATGAGACATACAGAGACAAAAAATTTTCATGAAGAAAAAGTTTAAACTTGACACACAAACATATCAATAATTGATTAAATATTTTAAGTCATCTGAATAAATTAATTGAAAGTTGCAATATCGTGAACTCTTGTCATTTTCAAATTTTATACAAAAATTATATTTTCAAATTAAAAATTCCCTGTAGCTACAAATAACAATTTTGACAGTCAAGAATAAATTACTTTTTTTTCATAATTAACTAGCCTTTTTTTTTCTCTCTATATGTGGCTGAATCTTTCAAATGTGATGTCATTAGCAAGCATAAAATTTACTTCCAATTCTTTAAAATACACATCAAATACAGCACAAATATCAAGACAAATAAAAAATAACTTTATAAAAATAAAAATCATCCCTGAGAATTAAAAAATATTCTTCAGCTTGTTTCTAAAATATATGTAAATATGAAATTTTGCATGAAAATATTGCTAAACTGTAGTAAAACATTGAAGAGATATTTCTCATAGAAAACAATGAAATAGATGTTGATAACTGCATGCTTCTTGAGCTTTAACTAAGGGAAGTGGGATTCCATGATAGAAACAGATTATTTAACCCTTTCTGTCCCTGTGATGCCATTCGGCATTAGTGAAATACTGTGTTTTACTATTTATTTCTACTTTTTAATTTGAGCTGGAAAAAGGTTACACAGCATACTTCAGCATGAAATCAATTCACATCATTCATTATTTAACTTTAATTCTTCATCCTCCTTCAATAGAAAAATTATTAATTTTGAGTTTTCAGATCTCCTTCAGTCTGTGAAAAACTTTATTTCTGTAATTCTAATCCATTTAAAGAAATGATTGCATATAATTTAAAATATTCAAATTTTATGTAATAATAAGATAAGCTTCTCTAAAATGTTGCGAGAATTTTAACATCTTGCAACCATTTCACAAGCTTGGTGTCAAGATTGTATAATCTCCAGTCTTGCCATTAAGTTTTATTAACAGATACAATGACTTTGTTTTCATCATACAGCAATATTCATATTTTTTTAAACTATTTTCCTAACTTCTAAAATTTTATTTTCTTGCAATAACAACTCATTTTAGTGTATATTTTCTCTTCATTATTATACTTTTATTAGTTAAATAATAAGAATCATCATGTTCATACAGTTTAATAAGAATAAGATTATTATAAACTGTTTGTACAGTTTAATAAGAATAAGATTATTCTTATTAAACTGTACAAACAATTTATTCAATTTGAAAAGAATGACACTAAATGTTTAATGGTTTGTTTCTAGATATAAAAACGAAACTTGTCTAAAAAATTTTAACTTAATAATTAAATAAAACAAAATAACTGGTAATATAAAAATAATCACAGTTAATTGTCAGTAATCACACATTACAAATTTATTGCTAAGAATAATTTAATCACAAAAGCTAATAATGAATTCACTTATGATTAAATAATTAATTACTTATAATTCTTAATATTAAGTTTATAAATAAGTGGGTTTTTTAAACAGTGGTCACAACACCTATTTTGTAGTGAGTTGCCAATTCAAGAAAAGCATTGGTTAGAATTCAAAGACTGGATATTACATGCTTATATAACTTTCAAGCACATATCAAAGATGCATATGATTATACAACTTGCAAGCAAAAATCAAAGATGCATTAACAATTTCAAGTATTAACCCTCTGTTAGTCACAATCATTTTCAGCCCTAAATGGTCACAATGTATCGTGCAGATATAAAATCTATTCTATCATCTGGTTTTGATAACTTACCCTTTATAATTAGTCCTAATGAGAATGTAAATGATTGTTTCATAAGAAAAATCCAAATTATAATCTGTAATAAAGTACAATAAAACAAAAGAAAATGGGTTTACTTATCTGGCATGCATATTTATTAGATACCTACTGCATCTAATGGAGGATTAGGTTTCTCTCTCAGCAAAAGTTTGAAACAGGTTTAGAATAAATTATTAAAATCAGTTTGATAATATAACTGGACAAATATGGAATAGATTAGAATGCTTCATAATTACAATGAAGCATTTCTTTACCAACTAAAATAAGTAAATGTTTTTCTCTCTCAGCAAAAATTTGAAACAGGTTTAGAATAAATGATAAAAAAAATCAGTTTGATAATATAACAGGACAAATATGGAATTGATTAAAATGCTCCATAATTACATATGTCAGGTGGGCTAATGTGGTCTAACATCATATAAAATGCTATAACTTTGTAATGAATATTGGTGAGAATATAATTTTTTTTATTTTAGCTTTGAATACTTAAGAACTAAGTTTAACATTCAAAATTATACTAATTGCAACACTTTAGTAGGACAAAACACTCATTTTGTGTGTTTATGTAGCAGTTTGAAGTTGGAACACCTAATTTAACTTCTCTCCTACATTTTGTTTAATCAAGTTTTCATTAGATTGATTCTTCAGAAAGCTTCCGATAGATCTCAGGAATACTTCCTCATTAACAGATAAGCTGGATTAATTATAGATATTATTTTATAGTAATTTAAGTAAAATGGAGTAAAGTGGTCATAGGGATAGGCTTAACACAACTGTTTTAAAATTACTTAAGTTTAATTTCTTAGACAGATGTTAGTTAAATATTAATTTAAGATATTCTACAGATTGTAATTAATTATATGAAACTGGGTAACGCTCGATTTTTGTGTCAAAATCAATGCATAATGCATATATGAAATAAGCCAATTGCAAAAAAAAGATGTACTTTTTAGTGCATCAGCAAATGATTCCATGCTACCATTTATTTACTAAGGAGCTCATTTATATGAGCAATAGACTAAAGGTAAAGGCTTTATCCAACTTTCTTTAGATTTGCAAATTAATTTAATTTATGATGGGCACGGAAGTAACATGACTTGTGAAACAGCAAAAATGCTGTGCATAATTGCACTATAATTTTGTGCTTGCCACCATACATGAGTACGTTCTCATGTCCAGCCAGGAGTATTTTCCCCTTTAATAAAAGCTTGGAAAGGGATCTTTAAAAAAATTGGTCCAGGAACATTGATTGTAGTATATTTTATTAAGTGCTTTCCCATTTTTAAAAAATATTAGACTGTCTTCATCCAGAAAATACAATCAATGATTTTAAAGGCCATGGACCCTTTCCTGTTATAGGAAGAGTGAAGCATACTATAATATCTGAAACAGATGCTCAACCTACCATAGTTGAATCTACTGTCAGTTTGAATGGAAATTCATAACCACGGCCTTCACATACAGATAGTTTAAATCTAGAACAGGTGACATTTCAGGTATAGTTGATAACATAGTTTTGCCTCTAAAACATTTGACATGAACTGTGCTTACAACTCTGTAACCACCAATTTTAGCTATACATAAAGTGGCCATATCGGATTCAAGGGGAAAAAAGAAAAGTCCGAAAGCAATAATGAAGGTTTGACTGAATATTTCTGTGGGATGTTGGCAAAATGTGAAGGGGGGGGGGGGATAAAAAAAAAAGAGGGGCAATTCCACATAATAATGGAAATAATGTGTAAAAAAAAAGTTGAAAGAAACCACTCAACTTTATTTTGTATGTGTTGCATATAGATTGAAGTTTACAAATTAGAATCTGGCAACACCTGGTTAACTATTTTCATTTCATGTGAAGACTTGCTTCAAGAGCACATGCTCTGATGAATTTTTCTGAACTTTGAATAAATTTTAAACATGTGTATTTTACTAAGTTTTAGCATGTTTCTACTGAATAATTATAACTGAATATTTTTTTTGGATAGATTTATGCTATAAAACAAATATAAAAGAATTATTTTAGAATTTGCATTTAAAATAAATGAGAGAGGTTAACTTTTACAGTCAATAATTTTTTTGTAATGTCAGTCACAAAAAGTTCATTTTTATCAATGTTTAACTTTTTATAGCTGTAAATTTAAAAAATTGTTACCATTTCTCCTACTTATTTATGGTACTAAAAAAATAGATAGGCCAATTTTATTTTTTTTTAATAATTTATTTAGAAATAAAGACATCTTGTTTTGTAATGCGAGTCACAGCTAGTGGTACTTGATAAGTATTCTTAATGGCATTTTAATGTATACTATTATTTTTTGGGTCAATGGGGTGTTTTTATATATATATACACACCCGTATATGATTATTTACTACCTCTGAATATAATTAACTAGTGTATATTTATTGTTTTTATGGGTAGTTTTTACGTCATCAAGGGATGGGGATGGGACCAAGGGATTTCTATTATACACTCATATATATATAATTATGGCACCAACAAGGAGGAAGTTTGAAAAAAAGTGTTTAATCAAGGGAAAAAAGTTAAATGGGTTGAAATCTATAAGTTGGAACACAGCGTAGTTAAAACAGCGCCAAGTCGCCAAGCTAAAGATAAACAACGGGCATCGGTCACAGTTAAAGGTTAATCGTTTCGTGTTGACTCGTTTTGAACCCAATGCGTTTGTGGTTTGACGTTGCACTATCTCGCGTTTTAAACGTAGAAATTCAACAGAACTACTAGCTTTCCTAGCTCATTGCATGCACGGAATCTGATACTTTTAATTATTCTAATGAAGAAGGAAAAAATTGCGCTCGCGATGCCTGCGGCATCTGAAATGGGCACCGGGCAAATTTTTTTAACTTAAAAAAACATCAGCGGCTTCGCTTTCAGTAAAGTGGGATCCTAGTAGCTTCGCTAGCTTAGTGAATGTACTGAATCAGCTTCTTTTAATTACTCTAATGAAGCAGCAGAACATTTGCCCTTAGTAGCGTTCAAAACAAGTAATAGTAAAAAAATTAAGACTTACTCGGTTCTAATATTTGCACTTGGGAGGAAACGCTATTAATATATGAACAAGAAATGAATAATTCGGCTCATCAAGAAAACCATCGCGCAGGTGAAGACAGCATTCCAAACGATGAATTCCAAAATATGACCAAGTAACTTCAAAAATTCCATGCAAACGATTTTTATTATAAGGCAAAGAAAAATTATATATTTTTCCGATCATATAATTGATAATCACAAAATAAACTCAAGTTCTATTTGTCATTTTTTACTAATTGAAATCATCCTAATTAAAATATATTTTATTATTTATTAAAATATTTAATAAATATTTTAAGTTATTTAAAAATCGGCGTAGTATGTAAACAACTCAAATCACGCGAAACGCTTGCCATGACGTAAGCGATCTATCCGATGGGTTGCCAATGGAACTAATCCGCTTGATTCCTCGGGTAACCATATTGGCGATGAAATCGCGTGTGTTCCAACTTGTAGATACCAACCGTTAAATGTTTAGTAGTTATATAATGCTGCAGATTTTCTACAAACTGCTAAAATGGCTGGAGCCAACATTCATGTTCAGGAAATTACTGATGCAAATATCAATGAAAGAAATTCAGCACTTAATATGCAATAGGTTTGGGACAATTCACCATTATTACAAGGTATCAAAAAATACCACTGTATTAAAGTTGAAAATAAAAAAATGAAGGATTTTTGTTATCTTCTGATAGCAAAATACCTCTTCAACCATTATCCAATATTAAGCATAATTATTGGTATGAAATTGAATATGATGGTGTATTGTACCCAGGAAAAATTATCAATTGCATCAATGGAGAATTTGAAATAACTATGATACAACCTAAAGGCTAACACTGGAAATGGCCAGAAAAGAAAGATAAAATATTTTATCCTTGATCGAATTTGATTCGGAAATTGAAACCTTCAATTCCTGTTAATTCAATAGGGTTTTTTAGATTTGTATCCTAATTCTATCAATAAAACCATTGTAATTTATTTTGAAATATATATAAAGCATAATTTTTATTGGTTTTATTTACACATTTTTATTTATTAATTTTAATTAATTTATTTGCTAAAATATATAATTAGATATATCTATTCATTGAATTGAGTAATGTTTCATTAAAATCTACAAAATGAAATGTTTTTAAATCAATATTTTATTAACTTCAAGGATTAAAGTGGGACATGTAACATGAATCACGAAAACATGTAATGCGAGTCACACTCAAAATGCTGATTAATATACATAATTAATAAAAAATGCAATGTCATTTTTGTGCATATCATAACCTGGAAGTGTTATTCATTGTATAAAATATTTCGTTTTTACTCTGCTCTGCTGAAAGAGGAGTAATTCTAGGTTTACAATAACCCACAAAACTTGATTTCCTTTTTTTTTGTAATGTGGAAAACGTGAGCCACAGTGCCAAATTAGGGTCTGGATACCATTTGTTCATATTAAATTTTAAACTATTGGCATCCCTAGTTTCTTACTGTACCTCAGAGGTCTGTAAAAAAGTTTTTTTAAATCAAATGTAATATTTTTTTCATATATATAGAATTTAATTTTGAGAAAAGGTATCAAATGGTAACGCGAGTCACAAGGATTTGCCCAGATCTTATTGGACAGGTGTTTGATAAAATAGCAGGTTTGCTATTAAATAAACTATCTAAAACTTGAGACTATTACACATTTTCTGAAAATCATAACATAATTGGAACTGAAGAGTCAGATATCTTTAAAATTCTTGATGAGCCAACTTTCGATAGGTAATAAAAACAGCATAATTTGATCAAATAAACTGATTTTCTTTTGAAGTTGAAATTATATCAAGTTTTGTTAAATATTAAAAAAAAAAACTCTGCTAACTTATATGTTTTTATGCTTATTTTTTAATTATGACCACTTTATTCTTACCCCATGAGGTAAAGTGGTCATGAAAACACAACAAAAAGAAAATATCATAAAAATGTTTAAATCATTTTTTTTTTTTTTGAAATTTGTTCTTCAATAATGTAATGTAAAATAACAACCAAAAAATTTTTCGTATTTTAACAAATTCTTATATTTATAATCCACCTAAATTTAAAAATGTGGATTTTATGACCACTTTACCACACCTGACCCTAATAACTTATTACAATGAAACATTTCTTTACCAACAAAAGCAAAATGCTCTCTTAACTTTTCTGCTTATATCTCTAGAGAATAATGCAAATCACATTTGATGCTTTCATCCTTCATTACTAATATAATAGCCCAGATCTTTCAGTAACGCTCTGATGTCACCAACAATTCAACTCCTGCCATAGCACTGCAAGACATTAAACAGCATTATTTCATTGTTAGAGAACCTAAATTTCAGTAATCTTAAATTGAAAAGAGTAATTGTCGTTCTAATTTCAAATTTAATAGTTCTAAAATAGTGAAATAAAATTTGCCATCCATTGATATAAAATTTATCTCACTATGATCAATAGTTCTCAAGAAATTTTAAATTATATTAATCATATATTTCAAATTAATTTCCGTTTTTTAATAGAAAGTATTAAATTACATCAGTGGTATATCATGTGCATGATATAGTTTGTACGCCAGTGTGCATCTAATTATTTAGTGCAATTGTGATGATATAATTTGACATTTTTTGGCAACGTTAAAATTTACACAAAGACATCTGAAGTACAAGGAAAACTGTTTAACAACGAAAAATACTTCACGCTGAATGTTGTTTACCAAGAGGTTTTTTTGAATAAAGAAATATGTAAATAAAAAAAATCATTTCCTGTCATAATATGTTTATTTTATTTGTTTTCAATCAATGCTAAACATTTCTCTCGCTTATATATCTATTTAAACAAGTCAGATTTGACAGGAAATCTCTCGAATGAAGAGGCAACTTGCACCCGTCATACCGTGACAGGTGATTTTCTAGTTTTCCCGTAACGAATTTCAAATAATTTCAGGAGCAAAGAGACCTGAAGCTATTAAATGCTAGGGTACTTACGTATTAACTCCACTGTAGCTGAAGTTGCGTTAATGCGCCAATAAAGAGCAATCTTGTTCGCACACAGCAACCTTGTTATTCGCACGCAGTTATCTTTTGGATTCCATGTTTAGGTGTAGATTGGTGGCACATAAAAACCGCCAAATCTGTAGCTGCGGTGGCGTTAATACGTAAGTACCAATGCTAGACAGCTATGCTTCAAGTCGTTTATTTTCCAATTCATTCAAAATCTAAATGAAATGTTCATAACTTTCCAGGAGCATTTTAAAGCCTTGAAGATATATCTATATTTAAATCATCATATTTTAATAATACCCATAGATGATTCTGTTAGCATAAAATTACAAATATTTAAAACATATTTTTTCACCTGGATGATTATTTTTGAACTCAAAATCTCTTATCTTGTTCCTACACATGCTGTTTTAAAAAAATAGGAGATCCAAAAATGTTCAATTCCAGTAATAAACAATGATTTATTCTGGTACTTCTATAACATATATTTTGACTTACAGGTACTATAGGCAACTCACATTAATTGAGTGCACAACAAATATTAATACTCAGAAATGCAATCTCATGTGGTCAATACAAGAAATAAGACAGATCTCATTTTAAAACTAAAACAATAAATATCTTTTACGCATTTCCTGTAAGCTGAGGTGGATCCTTCTTTGCCAATCCAGACAGAAGTTTCTTTAGTTCTCCAATAGCTCGACCAGGATTCAGACTTTTTGGACAAGTCTTGGTGCAATTCATGATGGTGTGACACCGGTACACCGAGAAAGGATCCCGCAGTTTATCAAGTCTTTCATCAGTTGCTTCATCACGAGAATCGATCACCCACCGGTAGGCTTGCATTAGAACTGCTGGTCCCAAATACCTATCCCCATTCCACCAATAGCTGGGACATGATGTTGAACAACAAGCACATAAAATGCATTCATAGAGCCCATCCAGTTTCTTCCTATCTTCCATACTCTGTAAATTTTGCTTCTGACCATCAGGTGTGCCGTCTTTCTTCTGAAGCCACGGCTGAATAGATTTATATTGCTGATAAAAATTATTCATATCAGGTACCAGATCTTTAACAACATACATATGAGGGAGAGGATATATTTTTACAGCTTTCTTAAGGTCAGTTTCGATTTTACAGATGCATGCCAGAGTGTTAACTCCTCCGATATTCATAGCACATGAGCCACAAATACCTTCCCGGCAGGATCTACGGAAAGTAAGGGTGGGGTCTAAATCATTTTTAATTTTAATTAAAGCATCAAGGACCATAGGTCCGCAATTATCCAAATCAACTTCATAATTTTGCATACGTGGTTTTTCGGTGGGGTTATCGGGGTCCCACCTGTAAATCGAAAATGTTTTTATCCTTGATTCCGCTGCAGCAGCAGTCTGTGCGGCCCTCACTTGTAAAGAAACACATTTTCCAAACTTAGTTAATTCTCGAAAAAAATAACTTGCATTGACCATCGCCATGACCTACGTTACGTAAAGTTGAACAACAAAACAAGCGCTTCGGGTAGTAGAAAGAACAAACGCTTTCGAATACGAGAGAAAATAGAAACTGAAAAATTAAAGATGCCAGATGATTTATGTCAACGAGAAAATGTCTTTATAGGTGCAGATTGCTCTTCTCTTCATGGATATATAAATATATCATAATAACTTAATTTATTTTTTGGTTTTTAGAATTACAGAACAAAATATACTGTTTTTCTTTCTCAAATGCAATTGAGTCGCACTGCAGCTCAATCGTATGGAATTCACTCATCAACAAAACTGCACAAATTTGTCAGCTTGGAGCAATAGGTTTTATACTTTTGCGATTATTTACCATGTGAATATAAAATTTATATCAATGAACATATTTAAAGTTTTTATCTTATATAAGTTCGGGAAAAAAAATATTATCCTCGTAAAATATATATAAAAAATGGCAACACATTTTCTTTGATTTGATCATTGTTTGATTTTGATTTTCGTTAGTGAATGTTATATTTCTTCTGTATTGTCAGTATCGTAAAAAATTTTTTATAATCAAAACAATATACGGAATTTAGAATTTATATCAACCAGTAATCTTCAAAAACAACTTCCGGAATGAACGAGTTGATCATCAGTTTTGAAGTATTGACATCTTTTCGTGTGTCACTTGATGCTTATCTTGCAACAAAATTTTACTGGTAAATAATTTAATATATACTTGTATGTTATTCAGTGTTTCCTTTATCTTGTATGCATGCATATTTTACACGATTAATAACGTGCTAATAATTTTATTGTATGAATCATACAGATTTCATATTTTGTTTCTGACACTTTTTTTTTTTTTGTAAAAGTCAACAATGCATATATCCTTTTTTAATTTTCATTACCAGCTTGTTCTGGTGTGTAGTAGAATGAGGAAGAATAAGATTTCTTTTTTAAATTTTCATACAGTTCTGTTTTGTTGTAGATATAAATGTAATCCTTACTTATAATGGACATAATGCACTTAGACTTAAAATAGGGTAGATGCTCCACTTTTGGCCACATTGGATCTGTTTTTCCAATAATTAACCATTAATTTCAAATTAATTAATAAGAAGCATTCCAATACTTTAAACAATTCTTATTTTACTATTTTCGACCTGATTGGTTCATTTTTCTCAAACATGTGACTTGTAAAAAAATTAAATGCTTGATCATGTATTGTATACTCACAACTGTTAAGATTTTTGTTAAGGAACAAGTATTTTCAGTTTTTCATCATCAAGCTCTCAGAATTAAATAATTAATCTAAAACTGATTACCGTTAGGGTTTATGAGGTAAGCTTTATTTTTATTCTGATTTCATATCAAAATTAATTATTTTTAAGATTAAATGGGTGGTGGCCAAAACTGGTACTTTAAATTTACTATATGTGCCAGTTTTGGCCACATAACTTCATTATTGTGTTTTTAGCCATTACATAAATTTAAGAATATCTGGATGAAATAAAATAAACTAATTTAGTTTTGTTTCTAAAATAAAAGCAACTGATTTAGTTTTGATTCAAAAATAAAAAGTAGCTGATATAGCTTTGTTTCTGAAATAAAAGTAACTGATTTAGTTTTGTTTTCATTTTACATAGTAATGGCTCTAATTAAAAATAAGAAGGTGGGTAGCATTTCCTTAGAAAGATTTTGCTACTCGCCATCTGAAGTTGGTAATGCTGTTAAGGCTATTCAAAATGGAATGTCGGAAACATCTTCATGTTGAATGTTTACCTCATATTTATGTTGGAAAATTTCAACTTAAGGAATCTTACTCGAGTGATGAGGAATATTCTTTTATTTGCATGGATTGCTCTAATTTTAAAAATGATTCTGATGAATTTGATTAATGTTGCAATTAAAAATTAGATAAACCTGGAGTTTACGGTGTGCACCTGTTTCTCACCAATTTTTCTTGCCGCAATTTCATTTGCCATCACCAAATGACGTTTTGGATGTGCAGTGCACTTTTTATTGCTCTCTTGCGCATGTGTCACCTGAAAAGGAGAGAATGAGCGCACAATGCCTGCGTCATTTCAAGCGTGTACCGAGCAATTTTTTTTTTTTTTAATTTATAAAACATCAGCGGTTTCACTTTCAGCATAGCAGAATACTAGTAGCTTCGCTTATTCATCGAGAAACGAAACACACATAATAACATATTCAGTACTGAACCTTCGATATTCAAACCGAAGAATTCCAAATGAAGTTTTATTCAAATACGAATGAATCGACCAATCGCATCGAAAAGATGAAAAAAACAGTCCAATCAAAACGAGGCGCAATATAGCGTGATGTGCAAAACACCAATGAAAAGATTAATTTTCTCGCATGCATGCATGTCGCTCATTAAAAACATCATAGCGCAACCAAAACAAATGTTCTCTCATCTCTGTTCTTGGTGGCAAAGAGTTGGCGATCCTAAGACAAAAGAAGTAAGTCGGCACTGTAGGTTCCAGGCCCAGTGGCAGAATCACCACGACGCTGTGCCATGTGTCGCAGAATTTGGACACCGTCTGCGGACTATTTTGTAATAACGTTTGTTATGTGCTCATAAAATAAATCACATCATGAAAAATATCAAAGTTATTAATCACACTTTCAAAAGAACTCTATAATTATTATATAATGCACATTGTAAAAATAATTGCGTCCCTCCCCCTCTTTCTTCCCTATGCTAAATGGGCTTCACTAGCAGACCTAGTGACTGCGATTTGACCTTGAAGTATGCCAAGTGCCTCGTATCGGTGTTGGTCATGGCCGATGTTTTCTACGCGTTTCATTCTGATACGTTTCTGGCACTTTTGGTTTCTGGAAATAACACGTGATTTTTACTTTGAGATGTCTGCATATGTAGATAAAATTCGTTGTTTTGATTGTGATGCTACATTATTATGAAAAATCTTAAAGCAGCATTATTTACGCAACGTGAAAATAAACCTCCGAATTTTTTATCGATCTCTACGGCTGCAATTTGTCGTAAAGAAATTTATTATCTTAATTTTTATTTTTAACCAATAATCAATAAGTAAATACTAATCATTAACTTTATGCGTTTTGTTTTAGCAATAACCCAATGTACAACCAGGCCATGCCTTATGGATGCTGATTCAACATGAGACCATTCACAAAGATAAACCTTTAGCTGCAAATGTTGAATATTTGTTTAAAAGCAAGATAAATTTAAAAGAGAAATAAAATGTAAAACTCTTGAGGAATCAATCCTCTTACACTAAACAACATGGTGTAGGACCAATCTATATATATAAAACGCTAAGGCAGAAAAGGACGTGGCAGAAAAAGGGGGTTCATTTTTCTTTTGTCGATGGCAACGTCTGCTACCAAACAAAACCGGAAGCCTCTGCCATGTTAGGCATAACTTCATAGGAATAGCCTGTTACTATATTCAGAATCAAAAACTTCCTCTCAATCTAAAATTCAGTAATCTTTAAAATTATGTTCTACATTTTAGTATTTAATTTAGAATTCATTATTATAAATATAATTTTTTTAACAATTTTTCTTAAATTCATAAGCAGATGGTGCCACTGGCTTAACAGAAGGATCTGTAAATATAACATTTTATCCGTTACTACGCACAGTGCCTACAAAATAATGTTTTATTTGAACGCACCGTACCTACAAATAATGTAGGCTAAGGTTCAGGACCCAAAAATTTTATTCCTTCTTGATTAAGGTAAAAACATTAAAAGGAAATCAGTTTAAGATTTTTAATTATTAATAATATTGTCTTTTTTATTTTCATAGTGCTAAGATGTCACACCACAATCTCTTTATCAATAATATTAAATATATATATATTTTTTTAGAATAATATTATTATTTTTTTAAATTTTGCAACTCTTATGTATTTGTTTATGTATGCACTTTAATAATTTTCTTTGAAGAAAAATATCTTTTTTGAGGCTAAAAAATTTTATTCTGCGCTGATAAAATTAAAGCATCAGAAGTAAAATAAAGCTGATTCATATATATATATATATAACAATTTTAAAATAATTGTGCTGGGACATGCAGTGTCTTCCTGTAGCGAGCGAAGCGAGAAAAACCTGGGAGGTTGGCAAGCTTTAGTGAGCAGGGGGCAGAGCCCCCTAGTAATCACATATTTCATTAAGTATTTTGTGAAATATAATTGTCAACTTAATAAAAATTCATTCATTATAAAATATTGAAACACAATCAAAGTTATGCTTGTGAAGCTAATTTTATTATAAATTTGAAGTATTATGGAAGAAATTAAAAGAATCCAAGTTAATGCAGTTTCATTACTGCCTTACACAGATCCACTTGAAATTTGTCTTGATTAAAATAACAATTATTTCAATAAAATTTAATATTTGATTCTATGTCTTAAAACAAAATAAATCAATTTTCACACTCGTGTAAATGAAAAACATTATCTTCCCAAAGAAAAGTTTAATCTTCATATGTTCTTGTTTATTAATTTAAACAATTATATTATACAAATAATAAAGATGTTATATGGTTTTTAATTTATATTTGTTGTATTTTAATAGTTGTAAGTTGATATAAGTATTTAAAAAAAAAGCAAAATATTCATAGTCGCACACTATTCTGCAGACTATTTTTAAGATACCCAACCTCCGTTGCAGACTGTTGAAAAGTATTCTGCCACTGGGACTCCAGGTTAAATAAAAATTATAAAAATACATATTTGTGGATATTGTTAGTGAGTATAATTATGCAAATTCTTGATTTGTAAGGTTTTTTTAAAAAATCTATGCTTTTGCAATATAAGTTTGTTCCTCTCCCCATTTTTTGTTTCATATTTTATCAAAAAAATTAATGCGAGTATATACAGTTTGTATTTTATCAACCAAATTAAATTGTTTTCTTCATTCCTGTTTCTTTTTTTTTAAAAACTGAAATCTGCATCTAAAATTAGCTTAGGTAAATTTTATTACATATCTTTATAAATTCATAAAAAAAAAATCCCGTTTAAAAGAACAGAAAATAATGTATTAAAATACATATTGCATAAAAATGATTTATTTTTGCTTAAAACTACTTAAAATGTCTGTTAAAAATATAATATTAGTGTGGCCAAAACTGGTGCAGATTGGGTTAATTTATTTAAAAATTCATAACTCAAAAACTAATATATTCTTCAGAAAAATTTTATAACTAGCAGAAAGTCAATAAAATATACTAAAGAATAGTATAAGTATGATTTAATATGCTTTAAACAGTCAACCACTGTGAAATTTCCACTTCAAATTTTCTCTTAAGGTGGCCAAAACTGGAGCATCTACCCTACTTCATTTTTATAAAATTTGTATTCAAATTATCTTCAATTAACATACACCAGGGTCTGAAGGATATCTTTGAACAAATTACTTTTTCTCCCCTTTGGGAATCTAAATCTAGTGATGTAATATTAGAATTGTAACTGCTGAGGAAAAGTAATAGTTAACAATCCACTTTTATTTGAACTGTAATAGAAGAGACTGAGATATATAACTTTAGAACAGAATTACAGATTTGAGTGTTCATGCTGATTCTGGTTGTTCTGAGGGCTATATTGCATCAGTGCCGTAATATGTGGATATTCCTCCGGGCAGTTTTATACTTTGCTTTTCGATTTTGTTATTATGAATCTATATTTTTTTTTATAAGAATGTAGTTTTTGAAATAATTTCAAAAAGATGGTGGTTTACTTTATTTTAATGTCTTTAATAGCTCTAATGTTTAGACCTGTACTGCATAGTGGTGCATTTACACTATTATATTTTTGCCCTTTTTATTGAATTGAATAGTTTATAAACTAGTTCTTATTGTATTTTCTTATTTGAAATAGTTAATTAACTAATTCGTTTTATTTAAAGTTTTGAACTCGAAACTAATTTTTTCAACTATTTTTCATGTATTTCCTTACCCACATTTATTTATTTAAGGAGGCTCTCGCATGAGCTGCTTGTAATGGGGGCTATTTTGCGATCAGCCACAGTGCCTGTGTCTCCTGTCACACGGACCAGTCATTCTTGTTTTACCCAGATGCTACGGCAGGGCAGTATTCTCTTCATGATTACCCACATTTATAAAGATTTGTACAACTATATCTGAACAATAAAAACATCATTAAATGTAGAGTTGACATAAATGCACAAGTAGGGAAATTATATATGAGCTGATATACTCGGTGTTGCTAGAATGAAAATACTTTCATGTTTAATATCTTAATGTAAAAATATCTTTTATATAAAGTATTATAATATATCCTCTCATTGCCACCAACTTTTTAAAATCAGAAAAGGACTAATAATTAAATACAAGAAACTAATGCAGAAATATATATTTTTTTTAAATTTCGACCGTCTCTTTGTAATACTTTCTGCAGAATAAATGAAGTATTAAAAAAAAAGGTATTAATAGTAATATATCTAGAAGAAGAAGAATATTTATAAGCTAGAAAAGTATCCTAAAAAGATCAAGAGCAAAATGCTATTATACTAAGAAAGTGTAAAAAACTGCTGTAAAATTCTCAGTTGTGAAAGCGGAAAGCATGTTCTTTGTTGAAAAACAGCAAGACCAATTGAATGTGTGCCCTGACAGATTTATTACTTTGAAAATTAATAAAAACAAA